>OENT01000425.1:38205-118797 GCA_900239685.1 Rotaria macrura | reverse complement strand
AACGATCGCCCGTCACGACTATCGTATTTCACCGTAATTGTGTCGCTTACGACCGTTTACGGATCGTTCTACTCGACCTGGGTGTTGAGATGAACATATATCGAAAAGCACATGTCACCATGTACTTGCTAGTTGTTAGTTGAAACCGATGAACTGTACGTTGCTTTGATTGTATATTCAAAAAATTTAATTTCTCGAGAAAACTTGCAACTGAAAAATAATTATTCAAAAGTTGTTTTTTCAAATGCTCATCTCTTCACCAGATGTACCGCCTACTGATATACATTTGATTGAAATTTTCGATCACTTTTTAACTGTGTGTCTTACTATCAATGCTCTCATTGGTGTCTCATCGAAACATCTTGAGAGTAGATCTACTATTACCATTCAACTGATTACAGAGAGGATGTGAACTTGATAATCATGATAATAAAATTATTGTTCAGTTTGAATAACTCGGCAATGAAATCTTTTGAGGAGAATAAAAAGTAGTTTACTAATTATTTTATGAAAATAGCTTGTGATTGCAACAATGATTGAATCAATGAACAAATATCATGCAATTTTTCAAGAATGACTTTGGTAACTACATGTAAGATCTGTTGAAAATTTTGTTACTTGCCTTTGAATTCGACCCATGTATAGTTCGGTGTGGAAACATATTTCGGCGAGCGGTTTGCTTCGAATTAGGGTGGTCTTAATAGACCATTCGTTTTTATTGTCCCTGCGTCGTTATGAACAATATCTCGTATATATTATCCATAGATTTATTCTTTGTTTATAACATAATTCAAAAAATATTCGAAAAATAAGAACAAACAGCAAGAACGAAAAAGAAAAACAGTTTGTTTCGGGGATTAGCACTATAAAAAACGAGAGAGAAAAAAAACAGACCACAGACATGAAAATTACACAGAGAATTATACTGAGAAATCGCTGTACATAAAAAACAAAATCCAGATCACACATCTTCCTTATGTCTTCTTGCTGATTTAAGTGAGACGAATTCTTTTGCTAATTCATCATTCGTCCTATGTGATAATATTCTTAATATAGTTAATCCTGTATCATCAAAATTAATTCGAGAACCAAGCGGAATCCATGATGACCATGAACCTTGCTCGCAAACTTGCGTTAGTTTTATGACATTTAATCCAATAATACGGTCTTCACGCATAAATGAGTAATCTTTTACTGCAATATTTAATTCATAACAGTCAGGCTCTTCTTCATTACCCAATAGACTAAAATAAAAATTTCTTTATCGTTTAGTAACACTAAAAACATCGATAGCGTACAAATGAAATGTTTCATTATATTTAGGTATCCATGTATTACTCTTTGTTTTCGTTGTATGTTTACGTTTTTTATCATGCAAATGAGGACCACACATAGCTAATTCAACATATGGACGAAACATTCCAGTTGTACGCCACTTAAGACCATTGGCAGCCACAACTAAATTATAAGAATTCATAGATTAATTGTTTTTTTTTTCCTTTTATTCAGGATACCTTTCACAGTAACTTTATGTTCACCGGTACCCGGATGTGTAAATAGATCAACTTGAATCGATACTTCACCAAAAGATTCTTCGAATGCTGGACGATCTAAAATTAAAAAAATATTTGAACATCAAATTTAATTAACTAGAAATTTTACCTTGTTCTTTTTCTGTTTTAACAAATGTTTTAATTAGTGAATCCGTTGTTTGTGTATATAGTGAAAGTGCATATTTAAGTGATTGCAATTCTGATGTTTTTTCTAAATAATTTTTCTTTAAACCTTGCCCAGATGCATGAAAAAATTCTTTTAAATCTTCTAAGCCACGATCTAATATTTGACATTGTTTTTGAGTTAAACTTCGATCATTATCCCGACCTAATTCCTATTTGAAAGCGAACAGAATAGATAGTTCTTCGTTTGAAATTCGGCAACATACTCCTGATAGAAGTCGATAAGCATCTTCAATTTTTGCTGCCGGTATTGTTAAAAGATTTTTTGAATCAGCAAACGGTGGTAAAACAATAACCTTTTCTAAATTACTTATTACAGCTTTCCATAATTCTTTTAGAAGACGTTTAAGTACAGTCTTTTCACATTGATTCGCGGAGAGTGTCAGTCTGTAGAAATAAAAAGAAAATTATTTTCTAATTCATACAAATGACAAGTGTTCAACTAACTCTTATGGCTAAAAGCAAAATATACAACAAGTTCAACAACGCATCAAGGTATACGCTTAAGAATAAGAAATGAAACAAAGTTGATCGAGTCAAGGATTGATGCTAAATTTTTAAACGCTGGCGAGAAGACAAAAACAAGGTGAACAAGTATTTCAATCCTGCAATCTATACATATTTATTTTTGATAGCAGTAGATGAGAAGAAAGGACGACAAAGAATATAATGATCAAGAAGACAAATTATTTGACAGAAAGGGGTTTTCTCTTTTGATATGTACTTTTACGCGCTCGAATCTTTCAAACTAATCACCAGATTATTTTTTTTTCTGTTTATCTCTCTTGGAAAAGATCTAAAAATTCCAAAGTTCTGTGGATCTATCTGGTTGATAAAAGTTTGATTTCCATGTCTGCTCTCATCATCTACAACTGTACTCCTGCCGAAGCAAATTTCACACAAGTAAACGTAATTTCCATCACGTTCGACGAACTGGACAGGTCTTTTGTCAATCATCGTTTCATTCGCATTCTGGAATACGTGATTTACTAAAAATGTAAAATCTTCGTTACTCACTTTTTTGAAATTTCATGATAAAGCGAAACTCGATACTAGACTGCCCATCACATATGAACTAAATACATTTTCCATGAGCCGTTAGTCACTTTCGAGAAATAATTCAATTCGATCGATTCGAAATGAACTGCAAATTACTTCATGATTGACTTACGTACGAGTCAATCAAAAGCAAAAATGTCCGAGTCTATCCAGCTTTGCAATAGTGCTTTAAATTCAACTATCCTATGAGATAATTCAATAATAAATGAATCAATCGATCGTGTTCAGTATCAGTAAACATGAGGACTATTTTGCCATTGAGTTAAGATGTCGAAAAAGAAAAATCTAAAGAGCAATAGGGACATACCATCTCCAAGATTTACTTGAATGCATCATTTGAGAAATAAACAAGATCAATCTTTCTCACAGAACTTTTTCATTATCAGATATAAATTCATAATCCCCTGAAATGTTTTCCTAATACTAAGGAGTTTAGTATCAACACGAGAATATGTGAATGTATTCTAATCAACATTAAGTTGCAAACAAAATGTTAAGAAGTGGACAAAACACGTCTAATCAAAGTCGTATTACTATTTAATCAATCGGTTTTCTCGATTAAAGATTCATGCAATTTGCTGTAACATCCCAATCACTCAATGTTAATTTGAAGTTAGCAATTGAACGACATTTATTGGCATGTCATTTTTCCCGTAGAACAACATCGCTATCTAAGATCTTACAGATAAGCATATTTAGAAATTCAGACAAAGTTTTACTAAAAGTTTAGGCTTGATTAATTGACTTCATATTGGTTCCTGATCTAATGAGGACATCAGATTTAGCATAAATAGCTGGAGTACATTGGTAGATAAGAAAACGATGGATGTTCAATTAAAGTTTTCGTTTTCCACAAATATTGTGGTGAAAGGAAGAACGAATGCTAACTATCTATGTTCATCGATTTTAATACTCGTTTTATCTAAGTAATACAGATAAAATCTGCATTTCTGGTGAGTTAGATGTATACCAACGTTCAGGCTTTCTTCACATTTAGTTGCTGAGATTTGCTGTGTCGAAGACTTCGATCCACTGTTATCAAGAATGGAGTGAATGTAGGGTGTGCATCATCGCACCTTTGTAAACTGCCGATAAGTTCTTTAGACGAAATGCTTTTGTGGGTTTTGGTTTTGAGATTTCAAATTTAGAATTTAATAAAAACGAATCAAGTGAATGCCATTGAATTTTGTTCAATACACATCATCTATACGTGGTCGAGGAAACTCAGATTGAAAAAACAAAGAGAAAACACAGTATATTAATACCAACGAATGAAGAATTTAGTTCAGGAAGATCAACATATGCATCTACCTGTTTCAAAGACGTGGAAAATATTAGTGACATTATTTTGCATGCGTGACTAACTCTTACATAACTTCACATTTTTTAAAGGAAGGATATTAGATCGTGTACAGTTGGTTTAGATAATTAGGCTTACGTAGAAAGGAATACAACATAAATAAGCGCAGACGAACTGAAACATTAGATTCGTATGTAATCAAATCAAATCAATGATATATCATCATCATTATCAAATTATGAAATAAATCAATGTGAAGAAAAAGAAGCAAATGTTGCATGAAATAGTACTGGTCTTGATGTCAATGAAATTTTTTTAATTTCATTTTCCAAAGACAGTCTCAAGCATTGGTATTCACGTTTATACCATTCTAATGCATTTTTCATGTGCTTACCTGTATTTTTCCAATCGAACGAAACAATATCTAGCCATTTAAAATTCATTCAAAAACAGTTTTTGATCGATTAATGAATTTAATATTATGTTCATGAGAAAAGAACATAATAGACTCCTTTCAATATGATGAACATACTGAGTAAACTATGTATTCTTAGCAACAAAGTAAAACACAAAATCAAGGTTGTTCCTTCGAAATCAATCGAACAAATAACCTTGAAACCTTTCATGGTGAATTTTAGGAATTCTGTGTTATTGTACAAGAGACGGGCGCATCGTTCAATAAACAAATTTCTTGCATTGATTATTTTGAACATCATACTGTTGCGTCTAATTGAATACTTTCATAATAATCGCCTCAATAGATCACTTAATCAAATTAACAAAAGAATCTAATTTTCAAGTTAATCGAATTCTCGAGAAATTCCCGGGTTTATTATCAAGAGAATACTCTGAACTCAACAAATCCATTAGGAACTATTATTGAATTAAATATTAAGAATAAGTGGTTATTAATGTCTGAAATAATTAAAGAGCATGGATTTCTCTTGCCTACTCTTCACAAAACCGAAAACAAAATTCTATATCGAGACCTATTCGTACCTTTGATCTAGATAATCCAATAAGGGCTTGGTAACAAGCAGGGCTTCAACACCTTTTTGTTGTCCACTATTGTTGCCCATACCAATTTGATTTCCTTTAATTTGTTGTAATTGTTTATAAACTTCTTCGATTGTTTGTCGTATTGTTGGTTCAATACTTTTAACAAACATAGCACTTAATTCATCGAGTACATCGCTTAATTGTTTCTGCAATTCATTGAGTCGACCTTTGGTTTCATCATCTAATTGTGCACCGCCCATTAATTCATAGAGTTGCTCTAAGTTTAACCGTAATTGTTGAATATTATTCATTAAAATATAACAAATATAATCTTGTCCGCCGACTTGTTCAAACGTTCGACGTATTGCATTTGCATAGGCAAGTAAAACTTTGGATATTGTCACAGAGAAACGTTGCATATAAGCTGCTATAACATGTGGATCGTGAAGATCAAGTGTTTTTATTATTCCATGGCATTGATTTAACTGTGTAAATACATCAACAACTGATGGTGAAAATAAGCAATGCTCAGCTGTTTGTTGAAACTAAAAACATTGTTTGTTGTTTTTTCGTATGAAAAAATTGATTTCAAAGTCAGATTTATATTTACGCCTGTTTCTCGATCTTTTTCAAGTGCATTATGAAGATATTCCATTGACATATCATCATTTTCATTGAGCCATTGCATGACAAATGGTTCGAACCATCTTGAAAAAGGAAAAATTAATGAGTTCAGAAAACAAAACAATATGCATTTTTTGAATAGAATAGTATCGTTTTGAAAATCTTCATGCTAAGCGTGCGTATTTGAATAGAAATCATCATTCAAATTTATTACCGTTTAAATTCTTTAGGTGTGTACAAACTGTAGATGAGGATTTAATCGTTTTAGTAGATGTCTCATGAAAAAGAGAAGAACAAAAAACAAGAATAGCTTACTTCGGATATTCCGGAACGATGTTTTTTGCTTCGGGTATGACTTTAACTGATGTATCGTAAAACTTCTTGACCATGAAATGAAGATTCATGTAATCGGCACTTTTTATTTCACGCCGTTCAGCTGGAATTCGAGCATGATCTTAACAGAATGAAAATGTGAAATATATTTTGGTGTCATTAAAGAAATTAATTTTTCTGTAAATCATAAAACACACTGAAAAACAATGACTTAAATCGAATATTAGATTAAGAATTTTGTTCAATTTTAATTTTGAACTCCTAAACACGACGGAGTTGTTGATCTTAAACTATTTTTCTCTAGGTGGTTCAGTTCAAGGAAAAGAGTTGTTGAGCATCTTAACATCAATACGAAATTGGCTTGTGATAGTTCATTGTTGCTCATCGGAATCGGGAGGCGGGAATAAGTTATGCTAGTCAAGCTTTTCTTTCTGAAAAGCAGAGCTACTGTATTATGAAATGAATATCGTTGTAGCTATGTAATCTGTCGAGTGAACTACGAAAATTCGTGTTAAGATGACAACGAATAACATTGACATCGAAAAGAAAAAATAATCATTCCGTAAACACTGTCAACTAGAATAGAGTTTTTTTACGATCGAAATTACTTACTTGAATGCGAAAAAAAGTAAAAGTCTGTATGATATGCAAAAGAAATGATTACTAAAGAATTTCTCTCGATTGACTAAGACGTTTCTACAATAGTTTTATTTCATGCGTAACACATCTTAAATTGAAAGACGAAGTTCATTTTAAAATGAAGAAAATATCATCCGATCGGAGTGGTCCAACGATGAGGGAGTATTACCATTCTTTACCAATCGAGGTATTCAAGGAACTGCGAATTGAAGTTCCATGTTTTCTTTTTCAATTTCAAATATGATCGTGTATTTTAATACGATGCTTGATAAGATTATTTTTCCGTGCATAAAATACTTATTAAATTACCTTCAAGGTGTTCCTTAAGATCGCTCGATAGTAATTTCCATAAAGTGTCAGCACTAATATGACCAACATTAACTTCAGATGGAAATCTTAATGAAAAGAAAAATAGTTTGACAGATTAATCATTAGAAAAACACGAAAACTTACTGATTCAAGACTAAACTATATCGTTCTCGATCTTCCGATATAATATACGTTAATAAATACATAAAATGATGCCAAAATTGTAAACTTTTAAGATTGGGTCCGATAACATTCGTTGTTGTTGTTGCTGTTGTTGTCGTTGTCGTGGTCGTTTGTAGTGTTCCATCTTCAGTTTTTTCGCTAGTACCATCTTTTGTATCTATCTGTTGTTTTGATTCTCGTTTATAAACTTCATCACAATTAGCAAGTAAGAAATTATATGTATGACGGATACAATTTTTAACACAATCTTTAACAACACTTGATGCTCGAGGTGGAGAGCTTAATTCTTGAACCTAGAACAATATAACGGTTCAATTGATTAAGTCATTCAAGAGTCAGCGAAATGAATTACGAAACGATGAAGGCGAAAAGAAAAACTATCAAACCATGCTCTAACTTACTCCATTGGGAAGAGGCATTCACAAAGGAATCATTCTTTTAAACTAACAAGCGTTATAAGGTTTTTTATTCTTTTAGTTGATAGCTTTTCCTTTTCTTCTTTAATTTCCGAGATGATTTTAATGTGGACAAAGAAAAAAATTACCTTCATACGAAAGAACGTTATTGAAGTGAGAAGGTCAACAGTTGATTTTAAATCTTGCATTCGGTCGATACTTGACGATGGAAAATTATTCTAATTATATAATCAAACAGAGGAATAAAGCAAGAAGAAGTTTTCATATAAAAAATGCAACATACTCGATACATCGATAGATCAATACGAATTGAATTGTGTAATTGGTCGAGTAGTTTTATAAATTTTTCTTTCTAAAAGAAAATTTTAATTAAAAAGAATGTTTTATTGATACGAGATTCTTCATCACATCAGACAACGAAACGTTGCCCACTCAACAAATTAGACTCGTTTATGAAATAATGACATTAGTAAGTTTTCTATTTATACCAAACATGACTTTGCTCATGTGCAAATGAACAGATGACGCTTCATACTAATATAAGGAAGAAGTCAACTAAATAATCAAGAGCTGACATTGCTTCGACTTTTCAATTCATTTCTCATTTCTCATTTTTTTTAATTATCATCGAGAAAATTTCTGTAGCATAAATATATTAAAACTGAAGAAGGAAACTGGGTAAGTTAGACTAGTAACTATTTCCTAAATCACTTGTGATGCTCACTATTGCAGTTACTATTGTTCCAGTCGAGAGAAAAATATTTCTAATAAATAATCTGAATTGATCAAATCTAAGAAGGACAATTCAAGCGAAATGATTATCTATGGAAAAATAAGTTAGTGCGAGACTAGAAATAATTTTGATTAATAAACAGGCTCTCCTTGTGGACTTAAGAATATTCTATCGAATTTTCAACTTATCCCAAGATAACAATAGATAGATAAATTTGAAAGAGCAAATTTTGACATTGTCCTCCGTATCAGCAATAGATCTTTTCGGTTGCAGTTGATGGCTTATTATCCAACAGGTTTTCAATATAATGAAAGAAGATCTTTTTCTAGATAAAAATTCTTTTCTATTTCATTCTTCTATGTTTACTTTCTATTCTAAATTAACAATCAGATAGCACGATCATCATTTGATTAAAAATAAAGTTTACTGGAATAAACATTGTGCCAATAAAAACAAGAAACGATTCATACGTTGTTTCTTTTTCTATCACGAAAGATTTAAATAACATCGATGTAAGTCAACAAATTGAATCTGACGAATTTCTAGTTAAACACTCGAAACGCACCATGTCTATTCGCATTGGGACCCTATCGAATCAGTGTCGACTATTTAAGTAAACCCCGAAGTACTTTTCGAGGTGTACGAACAATTAGGATAATATTCTTCTATTCGGTTAAGTGAAGTTCGAGTATGTTAAGAGCATTGTTGAAGTATATTTTTTTCTAAGAATGTCTGAGAACTTTCAGTTGCGTTCATCTATTATTCATTCAAGAATATATGAATATCTGACATTTTTTACAAATAAAACAATTTCCTTGCGTATCCTCCTTTTAATTAGCTGAATATGAATCGATGCATGATCAAACATGAAAAAATTTTGCTATTATCAATCGTTCTATTCTATCTACTGAAATTCTTTTCAACTTACTCCAAAGTTCGATGCAGCAAATTGATCGGCTGCCGATACAGCAGTTGTTGCTGTTGTGTGTGCATAATACGCATTTATATTAGCTAATAGTGAACTCATCACAGCAGGAACACCGGGACACATATATTTCATTGATAAACAGGCAAAATGTCTAAACACAGGAGACGAAACATACATTTTATCTTCTAACTTGAACAATCCGAAAGAATTTACGTCATTGCTTGATAAATTGATTCAATACCATAACGTATGGCAAATTCAGTAACTATTTCTTGTGATGGTTCATCGAAGTAAATTTTCCAAGCGTCATCCTTCGAAATGAAAACAAATTGATCAATCAACAAAGTAACCAGTAAGATGTATCGGTAATTTCTTACTCCTTTAGTATCAGGAATAATCGGTTGACAGTTATTATTTTCACAAAGTGTATAAAATAAATTCTCGTGTAAACACGTATATTGCGCATGATATGGAGCTACTTTTTCTTCTCCTTTTATTTCAACCGAAATATGAAGACGAATAGCACCAGATACGGCTGATTTGTCGGTACGTTTTTCTAAATTATACCACAAATCCATTTCACCAGATAAAGTTCGAACTTCAATTATTGTTTGACCAAGAAAATCATCTGATTCACGAGTTAATTTTTGCATGAGTTTAGCTCGTATATCATCGTCTTCATCCCTAAATGCATAGTTTTTTTTTTAAATTTCAAATCAAATCCGAATGCTTTTCTTTTAAATCGATAAACTTGAACGTACCAAACGCGAACTTTAATACGATCCGATGAATTGTGACATTCACTTAATAAGGACGAATTCGAATAATCTGTATGGTGAAATTCGTTTAGTAAACTTACAAGAAGAATTTCTCATTCCACGTTGGATTCAATTCTGAATAAACAGTTTTTGTTCGTTTTTTAACTTTACCAACTTGAACAGTGACATACGGATCTGATGTACCAGATTTATCTTTAGCTATTAAACCTTGAGCACTTATCACTAAAATGATAGAAAAGAAAAGGCGCATTATTCGTCGTTGTAGAACATTGAATGTATGATTCTCAATAACCAGTTATCGCCAATTTAGCGGACCATTTCGATGTACCGTCGAGTACACTTTGTTTAACAGCTTTCATATGACCAACATGGGATTTCTCATCAACATTGAATACATCCCTGAACAAAATACAATGATGGATAGATGCTAAAATACAAGAACACGTTACCTGATCGTCTTAAACAGATATGGTCGTGTGCTTTCCCTGAGTGTCATTTTTTCGTGCATGGCTTCCATTAAATTTTTTGCTTTATCATCAGCACCATGCTTGGCATTCTTCTGTGCTCGACCTAGTCATGACAAAGTTTAATAAATTCGAACAAGAATAAAGAAAACGGTAAAAGATAATCCACTAAACATATCAAACTACTTTCGGTTAACTTGACAATATGCATATGAAAGAGATTGATTTCGAATGAATAGAGCATGCAATGTGTTCAAAGCAAAATAATAAGAAGTTCAAATGAGATTGGAAAGATTGAAAAGAAAAAGCAGCAGGGTCGTTAAAAATAAAAATGCAATTATCTCTAAATTTCGCCATACGTTTCTCCTCGACGGTCATATTTTCAATCTCATCTGGATCATCGTCTGGATAAAACACGTGAACTAACGAGACTAGAACAACAATTAGACAGACGACGATAGATGCATTACAAAATAAACAACATTTAAAAGAAATATTTATGAAAAATACGAAACTAACAACATAAAACGAGATTCATATCGAATGAAGACAAAACACGAACAACTTCTACTTACGTTGAAGACAATCAGCATTGAGGAGATCTTTGCACTTTTCGTGGCATTTAACTCCGCACTCTCGACATTTCAAACCTTGTCGTGCAATGCCCCACAATAGGCCTTCACATTCGTAGCAATACGTTGGATGTGCAAATGAACAAAATTCGAAATCATGCGGAGTCGTTAATGATATTGGATAGATCAATGCTTGTAGTGTTTTCTTATATACATGAGTACGCTAGAATTAGAAACGAAGAATTGTCAACAAATTCGAAAATTCTTCTTGATATTCACGAGTTCTTCGTCGTTTAAATTATGTCTTCCAATGGCAGCTGGAACACCAGCCGATCGTTTAGCATTCAATGAGCCCTAAATAGATTGCGATTCATTGACGAAGTCAAATTCGACTGTATATTTACCATATCAAGACCCAACGGAACTGTTTTTCCATCAGGTATATCAGGTGCACTGTCAATACAATTGTAAAATGCATTGTTTCCTTGTTGTTCGCCGGATAGAGCACTAGAACAGCAAATAAATCAATTAGAGTAATTGGCGTTTGTATTCTTAGATTTTTTCCCGTCGACTAAGTCAAACGAATTGTTTACCGAATAAGAGATACAGTGAGAATTCATCATTGATTATTCTTCTCTTCTAAGTTAACAATAGATTTTACTTTAACAACAAGCACTTTTCACAACTCGCTGACAATCCCGTGATTTTCAATGGTAGAAAAATATTTTAATGACATTATGAAACGGTTAATTTTTTTATTCATCGAAAAACTCGATGTGTTTCCTTGTGTGTTTTTGTTCGATTAGTTCATCATGAGTCTCATTCGACTTCAATGTTTCCTCTCTTTGATTTACGACAACCATCACAATAGAACAGCACTGTGCTCGTTTGAATATAATGAGAAAAAAACGATCTGTTGAAAAAGAAGACCTTGAATGGCACCAGATATCATCAGATAAGGTATTACATGTCATCAACTACTAGATTCGTAGTTCTTTCATTCTACATTAGAAATAACGACATATGAATACTGGCAAGAATTGCCTGTCGTATGGAGCAACTTCGAATAATTACAATTGACATCGACTTGATTAACTTACTTTCCGTTATTTTCAGCACTGGAATTTGAATTACTGTTAATATTTGATAGTCCTGGCAATATGCGCCTTGTAATTGGTGTTCCATCTTCATCGAGTGTTGAACTAAATCTTCGTCTCGATGTTGGATCAAGCAATTTTCCATGAGAATTCTTCAATAGAGAGAAAAGGAAAAGAAAATCATTTACAATCTATCAATCCTATTCAGCATATAAGATGAAATATTGCTGAAGACATTTAAAATGCGAAACTCACATTTTCATTATCCGGTAAAGAAATCAAATCAAATTCATCATCGAAATCTTTCGAATAGTTTTTCTCGAAAAATCGATCGAATCGGTTCACATACAAACTTAATTTTTGTCCAAACATTAAAGGTGAACTTTGAGAAATGCTTTTATTCGATGGATAAACATCAACATCAACAAATATCCAAGGACAGACTGGTAGACAACAAAAATGATGCATGCCGTTGCTATTTTGTTTATTACGAGTGTAATGGATATTCGTTTAGAATATCATCTTATCTGTTCTCTTTCTTTCTGTGTGTTGTCTAACTTGTTTCCAAAAATTACGGAATGAGAAAGAGAAAAAGGGAAAGAAGCGAAAACGCACTTGTTTGTTTTTATGGAGTTTGTTTCTTGTTCGACATCTATTATATCATGCAACGATGATTTCTTATAAGTACTCTTACAGCTAAATATAGAACAAGATAATCAATCTAATAGATAGCAGTAGATCCTCAAATTATCAAATGAAACGAAGACAAAAAAAACAAATAACATTCAATAAATTAACATGAACCAAGACAAAAACACCTTAATGGACGTGACGTAAAATTTCTCATGTTTATTTTCTCGTATTCGCCGATGAATATTTGTTTTAGACTAATCTAGGTTTGAAACCTATCGTGTCAATTTTATTTCTTAGCATTTCATGTGAAATCAATAGGAACGATATTAATCTAAATCTATACATATTTGTAGCTAAATGATTGATGATGGAATGAAAACAAAATTAGACGAAAATAGAATCATAAGAAATCCTTCAATTCAATCAATTCAAAAATAAATACCAGAAAAATTATCTATTTGCTCTAATTTATACGTCTATCAACATATTCAAAAGTCACGTCGACATGAGAAAATCATCAACGCGATGTTTAGTTATGATATGTCAGCAAAAAAAAACAACAATTATTAACAAAGTACCTTTGGGATATTAACATAAAACGACATTGATAAGAGAAGGTGTTGATTGCATTTCTTGATATCTATGTGTGTCATTATAGTTCGTCGTGAACAAGAACATCACGTCTCATCATTCACAATGTAAGCAGAAAAATAAATCATCAAACTATTTGGTCGATAAATTATCAATCAAGCGAAGTTGGTGGACGATTCAATGAGGATTAATTTCAAAATCTCAACAATTGTTTAATCCAAGAAATATAACTAATAATTATTTACTAGCAACAATTCAATCACGAAACAAATCAACCCATGACAACAATCAGCAGAATTCGACACATTCTATCGCACATGGCTATCGTGTTTATCTGTCGAAAGTTTCTCACGTTGCTTTCTTTATATTTAATTCACTGGCACAAACATTCAAACGTCTTCTTTTCTATGTTTTTTGTCAAGTTCAGTATGGAAATAAGACTGATAGAAAAGAAAAAGAAAAGAACGCGTGATTTGATCACAAATATCTTGAAAAATGAATATGAAATCCTGTCATTCTTCAATAATGTCATATGTTTCAATAGTTTCCTCTGTAATAACTGGCATTGGTGTTGGCTTAGTTGGTTGAATGGTTTCTAATACAAACGAAAGAACTTTCTCTCTTAATTTTGTCATATATAAGCGAATCATAGCTAATCGAGATAAACGCGAGTAGTTTAAACTTGTTCGTGTACTAAACAAATACGGTTCTGGCTCAGGTTCCATTGATTGAGGTAATTGACTAAACGATGTTCGATAATTTGCTCGCGTTAATAAAAGTGCACGTGGTGTTGCATGCTTTAGAAATGTCCATTCAATCGATGTTATGTCCATTAGTGAGAGATGTTTGGATGATAGAATGGCTTTTTCTTGATGTTTTAAATTTAAATCAGTTAAACTTCGATGAAACGGACGTTTTACTATCGTATTTTCATAGAGTGATTCAATATCAAATGTTAGTTTTGGTGTTATTGCATTCGTTTTCAGAAAATCTTCAATTGTAAAATCGCAATTGGTCATAGGTGTTAACACATCACTTATGAATGATGATTGACGCGACGGTGTACTACGATCACCTAATTGAGATGACATGTCAAATTCAAGAAAACGATTTCGTAAAATCTCTGCCATTTCATTAACATCGTACGATGACAAGGCATCGGACTCGGGCAAATGTCGTGTACAATCTGATTTATCCCATTCTAAATCGTCACCGTAAACACTGTCTCCAACACCGGATGTTGTCGCTGTTGAACGACGTCGACACAATTTAATCATAGAATTCGATCGTGAAGTAGGATTTGAATACATAATTTCATAAATATGATGTGTTTGTAACAGCAGTGAATCAAGTATATGTCAATGCATTGACGAAAGGAAAAATTGTAGATAGTAGAAGAAAAAAAAAATCTTTCTTTTTTTACCTCGGCATTCTTTTTATAGATCGTAGAAAAGACAAAGAAAAAGAGAGAAAAGCGACAGCTGCTACAAAACATAGTCTAAAAACGAATGATGATTTATTAAATGAGGAAAATCTCAACTATCGAAATAGATACATTTTCATGCTGATTGAAACATCAACAACTAAATTGTACTGGCACAGCTGTATATGCGTCATTAACATCGGCGAAAGATTTCTTTTTTTAATGTATATACATGAAATCTTTTTCTTTTCCATCGTCTATGATTAATTTTGAATCATTCGAAATTTTTCTCAATGCCGAATATTCACGAAGAATAACAGCACTCGTCGACGTCTGAATGATAACCTCTTCATCATCAATATGTGATTCATGCAGATTGAGGAACAACAAACATGTCGATCTAAAGTTTCTTCTCAATCATGAATCTATTCGCAACGATGAATCATCAATAACTGGATTCTATTACTTTGAAAACGTTGATATCATTGATAATGTTTGCGCATGCAACAAGTTATTTTAACAATTTCAAAAAAAATTTCTTAATAATGTTCATTGAGATGCATCGAGGAAATAATTAGTTGATTCGAACATTTCGCAACGACTATGAAACTACTCTAGTGTGTGAATCGTGACTGTTGATAGATAACAAACGACTTCCCCTTTCATTCAATCATTATACTGGCACACATTGATCATTGATGATCTTAAGATTACCTAATCTTATTTTTCCCTCGGACCTTGTTCCTTTCTTCTGTTAAATGTTCTCGAAGGAAAATCTAGTGATCAATGTCGTTCTTGTTAGCATACCAAATACATCGAGTAAAGAATGTGATTACAAAAGAAAAACAATCTCCAGAAGTCAAACAACAGAAATCAACGATGAGAAATTTATAACATCTACGACATAATATTCATCGCTTGTATGAAATTCCTTAAGGAAGCAGTGACATGATTTTACACTAGTGTAAATGTAAGCAAAACAAGAGCGTCGGCCACTGGAACAAACAGAATTTTCCAAACGACAACTTACTTGATTCAATTGTTTGACAGTTCGAACAGCTTCGAACCATTTGATTTTCGATGCTGATAATGAAGAATTAATTTTATCATTTGAATTCTTGAACGACGAATTATCGTGCTGAGTGAGAAGAGGATTTAAACTACTGATTGTGTAATGATGATTGATCGATTCGTTTCCTTCAGAATGAACAAAATGATGATTGCCACTTGGACTAAAACGAACAAACAGACGGGTTTAATTTATTTTCGAGAAAAAGAAATGCGAACAGAAAAATGAGTTGTTAATCAATTCTACGAAAAACAATTTTAGCTAATTCTTTCGAATGTCTTAAAACAAAAGCATGCACATATCTATTAGTACATTCAATAATATCTCCTCTAGGATAGATTTGTTGCATTTGTCTAGCAACGTCATTGGGCACCCAATGATCGTTTGAACCGTAGTAGAACGTTATTTTATGAAGAAAACGTTTGATTTGTTCATCATTACGTTTCGTCACAACAGACATTTCTTCATTAGCCATTTGTAAAATATTGGTTACCGTCATTGGATTTAACAAATCGTTTAGAACCGTCTCAGTTAAAATGGCACGATCATCTGCTGGTGATTTGGCAAAATAATATGAAATCAATTTTCTCTTCAACCAATCGAATGGAAATAATAATTTAACTATGAAACATAAGAACGGTAAAAGATAAATAAATATTGGATACCAACGTATGAAACGTTGCCCAGCTTTGCTTTCCTTCATGCGTTCAATAGTTGGGAAAAGAAGAAATGCTCGATCTAATTGATGTTCAAATTTTTCAAGCATATTCAACACCATAAATGCACCAATCGAGTGACCTATTAATATCAGACGATGCTTTGGATTTGTTGGTAGAAGCTTTTCTATTGCTTTTATTTTATGTTCGATTTGTTCGTTTAACGTAAAGCAATGTTTCAATGGCGGACTGAAGCCTGCTTGAGATATAATTAATATTGAAAATTGTTCATTTACTAAACTATGAAGTTCATGAGCAAATGGTATGTAGAATCCGCCAAGACCTGGATTACCCGGAATAACTACGATAGTTTTTGATGTTAACATGGGATCACCTAACTGATAAATATGTGTCGATATTCCATTTATATTTATTATTTCTTGTTCGGGTATCATAGTTAGACGTTTAGAAAATGCGAAATCTAAAACTTATTTTAAGAAAAACAAAAATAGCAAAATATTTCTTCGCAATCGTTTCTACTTTTATATTTCTTTACGCATAAAAATCAAGAGCGAAAATAAATAGTGACAATCGAAACACTTTTTTTGTTACTTAAACGTTTACTACACCTCGAGTAAGATAACTAAACGTAAATAATGAGATAAAAGTCAGAAGTTCGATTACATATTTTGATCTTTTCAAATGAAAAAGTGAACAAGACAAAGAAAAGTAATTATCTAACTCGAGTTCATTCTACATGAACCGGTTTATGCGATTTTATTTAACCGACGGGATTTTTCTTAATTAAAAAAAGCAGATATTGGGAACATGTACGAATTTAAAAATGGAATTTCTTTTTTTAATCTTGCCTTTCTCCAAAGACTTCATTCAGTATTTATTAACTAAACGTTGAAGTGACGATGTTTTATTTCAATCATGAGAAAAATGGTAACTTTTGTACTTTCAGAAAAAAACTTCTGAACGAAGAAGCGAGAAAAACAAAGTGTCGATCTCAATGATTCGATGAGTTTCTTTCCTGAAAATAAAAGTTTTCCATCTGTTACTCTTTTAAGTAGTTCACAAATGAACGTAGAATCATACGTGAATGTTGCAAAGAATATCTAGTTTCAATGTCGGAGTACAAAAGTAGTGTTATCAACTATTGACATATCAAGTTGATACACGTGCCAATTTGTATCCAATGAACAGATTCGAACGCAAGACCTTTTCTCCCTCGTCCATGAGATCAAACCGTCGAACCAAATAGTTGTAGGCAAGCATCGAAAATAAATTACTTAAGCGTAAATTTTTGATGGCAACTCGAAAGGAAAAATTCATCTGATGTGTAAAGATGAATAATGATGAGAATTTTATACTTGTACTTAAAATGCGAAGGAAATAGACGATCATTCATGAGACACGAGAGAAGAAAAGAATCAACAACTATGAAATTCTATCAATGAGAGATTGTAATATATATATATACATTATTTTCTCATTCTTTTAACTCACATAATCTTTTTGACAGATCGCATCACATTTCGATACCATAGAACAACAGATGCGAGATCAAAATTATCATCGAAATTTGAATATTGACCAGAATAATAAGTCGGTAAACGACAATCGTCATTATTATCATCATTTCTAGTGTGATTTTCTTTTTCTTCTTGTTGTTTTTCACATTGTTCTTCATTTTTATTGTCTAATTCAATATTTATACTTGGTATAAATGATGAAATCGGTGTTGACAACGCTCGATTTCTACATGTAGAAGTGTGTGATTTATGTAAATCAGATTGTAATGGATTTCCACGCTGTTGTAAACATAATAATTTCTCATGAATTTGACCGTCAATCGTTTGATTGGTTGTGTCGAATGTTTGTTGTTGAGCGAGATATGTTGGATATGTATGTTCATTAGTGTATTGTTGCTGTGGAACATCAATATAGTTCATTAGTCCACTTGAGTGGTACGGATTATGATAGAATGAATTATGATTCGATCCGAAATCGATTTCATTATCTTCGTCAGATGACGAAGTTGAAGGTATTTCATTAGGTTTTGAAATTTGTTGTTGCTGTTGAGAGAAAATTGGAGATATTATCATTGAATGACGATAGGATAGAGAGGGGGAAGTATTGGTGAGTGTATCACGCAACCATCCGAACATAGTGAACAAGAACGATGAGCACCAGAAACAAGCTTTGCTGTTGTTCTCGTTCTGGTTTTCCTTTACGAGTAATACACATGCAGAAAAAAAAATGAGAGAAACTCTTTTCACGGGATTCGACGCTGCATACTCGTCATTATCGTCTTGTATCCTATCGTGTCTTCAAGGCAATGGCAAGGAAGA
Organism: Rotaria macrura; assembly: GCA_900239685.1. Classification (NCBI taxonomy): domain Eukaryota; kingdom Metazoa; phylum Rotifera; class Eurotatoria; order Philodinida; family Philodinidae; genus Rotaria; species Rotaria macrura. The sequence continues at coordinate 99,897 of OENT01000425.1, read as the reverse complement.
AGAGGAGAAGAAGAAGAAGAAGGAGGATGGTGAGAATGCGAGAATGCGTATTTGCTCATTAATAAATTAGAAAAAACGGCATTGATTTTCTTCGTCCTCCAGCCTTTTCTCTTTTCTTTCTGTATTTATTTCGACGAACAGTGTTGCTTAAATCTTTTTCTTTTACACTTTCTCTTTTTTCTTTTGTTTTTGCTTTTCTATTGAAAAGCAGTCATAGAACAGGACTTGGTCTAGGTTTTCATTTTCTCGCTTAATATGCTCTTTTTGACCAAGAGCAACATTGTGAGTCTCCAACGTCGCCTCTGCTCCTTTTTCTTACCAAACATAGATAAAGTATCTCGGATAATTACATGGCATCCTTTTATTTCTATATTTAGATCAGTCGATCGAAGCAATCAGAATCTTTAAGGTAGTAGACACACTAAGAAAAGCAGATCGACTTAACAGTTAGAGAGAGAGAGAGAAAGAAAGCTTTTTCTCTCATATTCATGTATTTATGTGCATAAAGTAAATATATTTAACGATGAATTAAAACTGTTTGCTTATGTGAAATAACAAATGAGTAAGCAAAACCTGCCGTCATATATTTCTACGTGATGGTGATGATTATGGCAGAAATTTTATTTCACTATGAAATTATTTACTTGTGTCAAAGTCAATCGTAGCACGTTTTCATAGTATTAGAAAAGTTAAACAAAGGCTAAGTAAATCCGTTGCAACCGTCTTTTTTCCAAATAATTGTTAGTTATGAAAAAAAAGAAAAAGAGAGACTCTAAATTTTCAGTAAACGTTCTTTTCTTTGTCTGTCTTTCTTTCATTCATTCTGTTTTGTTAGATTTCTCCGGAGGGATTAATTTTTTCTAACCGGTATTATTCACAATTTCTTTTCTTTTTCATTAATAAACATGCAAAGTTTATCGGGAATTCTGCAATTGACCATAGCGTAATACATTTGCACAGAAATCAGAAACAAGTCAACTCGCCGGTTTTTCCAGTTACGCTCGATATTATGTCAATAATTGTTATACAATGAAACAAAGCTTCTTAAGAAAACTATATATAAAGACACATGCAAAGTTACTGTGCAGATTAATTTCCTTTTTCAAATTGCTATAAATGAACACATGTGTTGTAGGGTTTCTTTTCTGTGTATCTAGTGCTGATCGCATGCAGCATGAACAGCAAACAAAATTTACCTGTGTTTATTAGATTCTTTTTTTCCTTTTTGTTTTTCTAATTATAGTATACAGATAGAAATATAATTCATAAAGCAAACAAGAGTTTGTGCGATTTTCAAGTCGATCAACTTACTTGAGTTCATGAGAATATTGTCGAGTCATTTTTCGTGGCTGACTAACATACGATAATGGTTCTTGTTGTGATAAAGAATTCGTCTTTTCTATTTGACTGTGATGTGATCGACGCGGTGAATCACGAATAACAGGCTGAACAAATGCCAACGGTTTCCTATTGACGCTTGTTGGAGTTGAAACTTCATTTATTGATGATATGGCATTCGATTGGGACATTGATTGTATTGGATAATTTATGTTTCCTTGAGAATTTATTGAATATGAAACATCGGATGTGTAATCACTATCATCGGAAACTAAACAGATATGCGAATTATGTATTTCTTGCTACTTGTTTCGTCGAGTTGGAGTCCATACTCAAATACTTACAGTGCGAATGAGAACGATTACTCAATTGTCGAGTATGCGAAGGATTCTAAAGATAATACGTAAAATAGAAATAGAAAGAGAATTAATGTTATTGACATTTAAAATCTTTCATTGTCAGATCGTCAGAATCATTAACATCAATGTGTGAAACACAGGAAAATAAATGCATTTAAATACGATGACTCATTATAGATCAATGAATATGAAACAGTTTTAATCTACTGGAAAGACAGTAAACATATGGTTTAATACTTTTTCAGGCTATCTGATTAGATTTTTATTTTTGTAGCAAAATCATGACGTAAATGGGGTGGAAGGCAATATAATTCATCGCACGTTTATGTATTCTATATATATATATAATTGTTTTTCAGTCAAAATGAGTTTAATTCTACAGCAAATTTTGACATACGGAATTCTGAAAGACTTTTTTTTCTTCCATATATTTGTTTAATTAAACTCATACAAATTGTCCTTGTCTTTCATGAACATTTATATGAGTAGAATCTGTCATTTAAGAAGTTTTTTCATGAACTAAAAATGTGAGAATATGCCAAAGAAATTCGATGAACTATTAAGTCAAATCATTTGAACTAGAAAAGAATCTTTCGCTTTAATCTGCCTTACCCTAGAGCAGATTTTAACACCGAAATGATTAATAATTTTTGTCTCTGACTATGATTCCACTATGTCATAACGACATGTTGCTCTTTAAGTAAGTTTCAGCCTATCATCGGTCTACAGGTGTTATTATTTAGACAGAAAGACATACGAGACAAATTCTACGCTGCAACATTATTTCATTTAGAAAACAGTTGAAATACATTTTCAGAATTCAAAATAAGAAAAATTGAGTTGATGAGGAAATTTAAGAACTTCATCAACATATTCAGTTTTCGGTACAAACTCGAATGAAAACGGAATGAATTCGTTTTGATTTTTTAAAAAATAATCACTGTAGATAAATATTCTCAAATGAGAATTGTTGAATTTCTTTGTATCCAACATAGTAAAAGTTTATTTCTAATGAATCGAACATCCAATCAAATGGTAAAAGAATCGCGAAACGTAAGCTAATGAATATAAATACTTTACCTGTATTAAAAAATGCGTAAACCAATCGTTTATCATTAGATAAGAGAGAAACGTGTTTAGAATTGTAAAACTGATGTCTCTTTCTTGTCAGATAGAACTTTCATTGCATCATAATTTTTGTCATCGATAAAAAAGAAAGATTTCAAACAAGACAGAATGTAGAATCAAATCTTTTTTGGTCAACACATTAAATCAATAGAAAAATCTGCTCGAATAAAATTATCATTCAATGGCACCCATGGAAGAAAACAAAATATCAAGAGATTAAAATTATGTTCGATTCCTACTTCCATCGTACTTATAAGTTCTATTTCTTTTTATTTAACGATTTTCAAATACGTCTTCTCTCGAATGTAAATAAATTTACATATCTACCAGCCATAAATAGGAAATGAGAATTGAGAAAAACTAAGCAATCCTAGAGTTGTTGTACACCTTGAAATTGAGTAAAACTGTAGAACGTCTATTTGTTTAAGTCTACAAATAAATAGTGTATCATCGACAAGATGATAAATCCACTATGGCCTTGAAACAGACAAAGAAAAAGAAATTTGCAATGCAAAAATCCTTTTAGATCAATTCAATTTATTTTGTATCTCTCGCCTTCTTTCTCTCGTCGTTGAGTGTTAATCATTTTGATTCAACACTTCAAGCATATCGAAAATAATTCTCTAAAAAAAACATCTCTATACTTATGTATGTATTTGCCTTCTATTTGTTAATCACCAGGTAGCATATTCAATGAATAGGAGAATAATACATCGACGGTTGTTCGCTAGAAAATGTTCAGCTAGTCAATGACTCCAACAAACAAATTACACAAGCATACGAGTTGCAGTTCGCTGTTGAATAGATCTGTCGACCAATAAAGTCTAAACACTTCTTCGGTACTCAAAATTTGTAAGTACAGTCAAGTATTTTGACTTTATTGAGAGACAGAATCAAACTCAAAGTAATATGCTTATGATAATAGCTCACAGGAAGTTTTGAATAGCTGAAAATGAAATTCGGTGTGCAACTGCGCCGTACGTTTGATCTGTTGAGTCTCATATATTTATAAATTATAGATTTCAATGTCCGACGAACAGATGAATAAATGTGCTCGATTCGATGTCAAAAATGCGTTTCAGTTTTCTATTCCAACTTACAAATGTCTACTATTCAAAAAATAACTTTTAGTCAACATTAAGAAATATCATTTTTCTACTTAACAACGTTCATATTTTATTCATTATTTGAAGACACGAAAGTTTTAGTTTGATTAAAAAAGTAAGAAGAAAGAATCAGACATTTCCATGTTGTCATATGATTGAACTTAATCTTTTTTTATTTTCGATCGATTTATAGTTTCGAAAGAAACATTTACCTGGTCGGTTTCATCCTTAGACAATACCCTAACAAATATGCAACAAAGCATTCGACTTACAGAGGCAAAAATCTTATTTTTTTTCATCATAGGAATGGGGATAAGATTAGTGTAGAACAGCCTTGATTCTTACTCCACTGCGAGAGAAAGAAAATGACTTATTCTATTCATGTTTATGTAAATCTTTCATAGAAGAAAATAAGACAATGTCAGATATTATGCAGATTGTAGTACGTCAACAAAATATATCGAATTCGTTATCGAAGAGATTCATGATGACTTAACAGTCAGAAGTTGAAGCATGAGAAAAGAAACATTCGAAAATATGCAGCAAAGTTAATCGATTACACACCGACGAAAAACTAACCGGATTGATGAAGAGTAGTTTTTTTTTCAAGGTTTCTGCGAAGCTGCAAATAGAAAGAAACACTATCGCGTATCGTGTGACACGACTGTTGCGTCTCGATATTTGAGCCTTGGTGACATTTGAGCTTCAATAGATTATCAGCATAAAGAAAACTATTATATTTAATGGCGTCACTAACAAGAAAAAACTACTCGAAATGAAGCCGTTAGTTGCTACTTGAAGTCGTTACAGAATCAGGAACAGTAAGAAGATGTGCTTTGAGAACTGGAGTAACGATGTAGAGGAAGACCAACATTGAAGATTAAAGTTCTACGGACACATATAACTCGAAGATTTCTCACTCATCAATTCGTTACTTCACTCATTGTACATCGACGACTATTTTGATAGAACTAGTCATTTCTCTGTTGGTTGTTTTCTTTATTTCATGGATTCAATTTTTCTATGACAATTATTGCTTTCTGTGAATCATCTATTAATATACTCAAATATCTATTGACAATATTACAGAACATATTGCCAACTAACAAAAACAAACTATCAACTGAACCTATCGATGTAAGAGTTTATGAAAAAATTCACTCTACTTTTCTATAATTGAAATAGATGTTTTGTAGAGAAAAAATAACATCTTTTTTTAAACGATTCCAAATTGTTTTTTTTTATATAAATGATAATAGAAACTAGTGAATAAGTAAAATTTATTCTTTTCGTTGTTGTTAGAATGTCAACGTTCGATCGTGTAAAAGTTTCATTGCTTTCTCGTGTGAAGCTCAACAATTTTATTTCTCAGGAATTCCCAAAGCGTTGTACAATGTTCGCTTCATGATATTCTCCTTGCTTTAGGGTGAGCCCCCCGTAGAAAGTGACTATATACACAATCTGTAAGCCTCTGGATACTCCACTGGCTTTCCCTGTGACTTATTACTTCCGATTAAAATTTCGTTTTCAGCGGCCTTATCCAACGTCAATACAACCAGAAACAGTGTACCCAAATCAAGATTAGAAATAATGATTTTCTTTGTTTCTCTTACAGTCGAAATATCATAAAACGAATGAATGAACATGATAGTTAGGATTATGTTTTTCTCCTCACTATAGACAAAGTTCGATCTTTGATTATTTAATTAATAAAAATCTCGATTCAAACACTGAAAATGTTGTTAGAAGGAAAAGAGATGCTTACATATCAACATCTAATCTTGGGGTTGCTTCCAGAAAACATTCTTCTTTCTCATCATTTTCTTCTTTAGCTCTAATGTATTCAATTAAGAAAATGCAAATGACACATATTCATTCTATTTTTCCTGATATTAAATATTAAATATATCAGTTTAGTGTCTTCTTTTCACAAAACAGACGCACATACATATATGTATCCATCGATAGGCATGTAGATACAAAGAATAAGAAGTAATGATATTTTTTCTCAGCATATTTTAAAACCATTGATCTTATTACAACAACGGAAGAATATTATCGTGACATTTGACTGAACGTTTTCTTTCCTCTCTATATTTAAACGACTTGGCATTTGGCTTTTACTGCATCGTGAAAAAATTGATTACGAGAAACTTACACGTTGATCATGATGTGTAGATGAAATTGAATTTAGTTCATCAAATGTGATATCTTGCAAGTGACGACCCTTGAAAGAAAACGATAAATGAACACGTTATTTTTCGAAGAAAATACAAAGAAGAAAATGAATCTCAAGAGATGCCTATCAACAAATTTGGTATTTGAACATGTCATGATCTGATCATCAAGACATAGTCACTATCTTAAACATCACAAGTCGATAGATTGGTATGCGTGCATCAGTATAACGCGGTTACTTTCCTTTTCCCTTGGACTTGCCTCTCCTTCCTGTTCCTTCATTCAATGGAAAAGACATAACGATGATAATTGTTAGGATTAGACTTTTTCTTTTTTTCATCATTTCTTATTCAGTCTGTTCATGTCACCAACAGTCTGTAACTGATCGTCATCGACATCGTGCTCAGTTAACGTACATGAAAATTAAAAAGTCATCTGAAAGAAGACACGAGAACGATAAAACTCTAGGGATAAAGAACATACAAGAAAAAGACGACGAAAAAAAAATATATTCAACATATATTTACTTCTTTATCGAGAATATCGTGAAGAATTTCAAGTTTTTCACTTATGTCTTTCGATTCTTCTTCAGTTAAATCTGACGGTAATTCAACATAAGTACGGAGTAAGATTGAGTGTCCTGTTGGATGACATGTTCGCGCTACTTGTCCTTGACGATTTAATATTAGTTCAGCATCAAGCGTTATCCATCGTTCATTGGCATTAGATAAGCCGGCGTTAATTTGTTCTTCATAACGATCCAAACGTAAGTGACAGAGACCAAGCAGTTTATCCCAGAATTGACCACGCTCCCATAATTCAATTTGAAGACCAGCTGAACGATCGGGTATATCACTTTCAAATAGAAGATAGGAGACAAAATATTAGATTTGAAATGTTTTCAATGAACAAGACAATAGCAATACTAGTCAGGAAACAGTTTTCTAGCGAAATTTGTCTTTATACACAATTGAATTTAATAAGAAATGTCAAAAGACATTTATTTGATTAACTTTTATCGTATTTCAACGAACTCTTACAGTAATTATAATAGAAATATGCGTCTTAACATGGATAAAGTTCAAGATTTTTGTTGAATTAATCATAAACGTTTTTAATCGGATTTACTCCGTTAAGATTCGTTTTCTTTTTCCTCTACTACGTTCATCGTTATCATTTATTAACATTAGATATGAAAATTTATTTAAATTCTACTTTTGAAATTTCGATGAGAAATATTCAAAACGATTTTCCGTCGACAACAACGACGATTGTTTTTTTATCGATGATATTATTAAAGAAACAGTTCGTCGACCATTCGTCCAACTATTTAAAATAAAAATTAAACAATTTTGATTTTTCTGCTAGATTTATTTATGCACTGCGTCTATTGTATTTATTCGGAAGTATTTCAATGGTCTCCCATGATGCATTGAATAGTATATTTGACAAGAACGTTGGAGATGATTATTTTTCTTTTCTCTCTCTTTCTCTATCGAGCTGTTATCGATGAATGTTCTGCGCTGTGCCCCATTGGAAGAACGATTTATAGCTTCGATCAAATACTCACTAGTGACACGTTTTTTCTTTTTAAATTTATTTTCGACAATGGAAAGTGTTTAATCCTAATTCAAACAATGCTTGGAATAGGCAATGATGTTCTCGATCAAAATATATTTCATAGAGAAATTTTTCAGATTAAACAAGACAAGAACAAGTTCTATGAAATAATCCCACACGATACGGTTTAGATGTCAATATTAGTTTTCAAGGAGGATATTTTAAAGAGCATTCAATTTCGAATAGACGTATGATTAATCATGTTTTCTTTGAGTTGTCTATCAAAGCGTCGAACTCGGCATATGTTTGAATTTTGCAGTTTAATGAAACATTTGGAAATAGAACAATCCCTCATTGTATTGCTAATTCAATCATCTTTAACAAAAAAAAAGTACTTCGAGTATGAATTGCTCGACTATTTTCTTTTGAACCATAATGCGAGTGGTTTCAGTTGTAAAGAACTATTCGTTTCAGACATTGAATCATTGCTTGAACGTTGCAGAAAACGAAGATTATTTTAATTATGAAACTTCACAACTTCCTTCGCATTGGTACAATAGCAGAAATTCTTTCTCGTCTCGTATCAAACCTTAAAAACCAAATAAACGAAGTGTACAACCTTATGAAAGACTTGTAAACTGCACAAAATGTCGCCGTTATATAGACGAAAATCGTGCCCAATTTACGTTCTTTTGACAGTGTTTTTTTAGAAGTCTATGAGCTTCCAGTAAGCAAATGATTATTCAAACTTAATATCCAACGAAACGAAACTACGAAAAGAAAACTATCGAACGAGTTCCCAATCTTTCTAAAATTCGCATATTTTGTAAAGAGACGAAAGTATCATTGATGTTTGTTTAACTTTAAGAGTTCACTGAATTGTTGTTCTTGGCTGAAGAGGAAATGTCAATTCCTTTTTAATGACTGTAACATTTATTTATCGTACATGTTTAATCGTTCTTGTACAAATAAACTATTCCTTGTTATTCGTTTCAAATTAATAATTAATACAGCTTATTTAGTTATTAGTCAAGTGCACGTAGTCGACAATTATTTCTTTTGATAAGCAACGACTGAAGAATCTCACGTGTTGACTCTTCTGTTAATTCGCTCGAATTCTTTAACGTTAAATTCAAGATAATCTTCTTATATGGAACAAGATCTTATCGAATAAGTAAAAGTAAGGTAAAGACGCTTTCAGTTATTCATCGATTAATGCGCTTACAATATATAAGATGATATGATTAAATAATCAAGTAGATAATACAAGTAAGGACATATTCAAATGATAAATCCGTTTATTATTTACTATCACTAGATATGACTTCTAACATGACATCTTGCAATGCCAATAATAAAGGTCGATTAGAGACGAAGAAAACTTAACGTTCATGAAAATATGAACTGCTGATTCGATCCATGACCTGAAGACTGATTGAATATCCGATGGTAATAATCGAAGGAAAAATGTTTCTTTTGCTAGGTTTACATAATAAGTCTAATGCTATCTCATGTATGAATATTCTAAATCTCATTTGGCTAATCAAAAATTCAACTGTAAACAGTCACTTGATTGAGAGTAATCAATCGTAGAATAGCATCAACCTCTTTTATCAACTGGACCTCTGGGATATCCAATGGGACATTCTATTTCTTATCTAATCATAACAATTAATTTATGCTGCACGACAAATATCGATGGAACTATGCAATCATAGACGAAAGACGCAATTAGCTTTTTTTTCCTCACAAATAACATTTAATTGGATTAAAGGTACTTAATATTTTTCGCAATTGCGTGCGTGAGAAGATTCATCAAATAGTGACTAATCGTTACATTTCCAACGATTTATTCTGGTTGCAATGATATCATCAAAATAGTAATTAACTATTAAACTAAACAGAAATGCGTAGGAAATGACTTCCTATCACATGTCTTCACTATCCCCTATTGAATATAAAATCACTTACAAATAAAATTCTTGTTCCCAACTCGGCTGTGAACCTTTGACGACGGTGGTTGTTGATTTCACATTATCAATTTTAAGCACAACGTACGAATAACATTCATCTAAGAGTGTACAAAAGGCAAAATATTTAGATAGATAAATATAAGAGTTCTTAATTTGTTTGTGTTAATGAAACTAACTGTCAGATGATTGAATTTTTGCGCTTTTAACTAAGACACAAAACAGAAGTGATGATGAAGATGCTGACAATGGCATGAACACGTTTAATCATTTAGAATAACGTACATTTTGCATATGAATCCAAAATAGAAATTCTTCATCAGTAGTGTCCGACCAATAATCATGGCTCGATGATTAAAAATAATGAGGAATTGAATTCAATTCGTGCATATCTAAATTGACATAAAAAATGTTTGTTGTTTTTTCTCTCTCATGATCAAACAAGCTAGTATTCGCATGTAGAAGTTATCAAAGAACTGCAAAAAAAACGAAGGATTCGATAAAGTTAACGCTATTTGTTGCTCTCGATATAATGTTGTTGTTGTTGATTTGTTATTTCCGGGCTCGTTTTATTATACGAATAATTACCCATATCTTGAATTCACATAAAATTATAACGAATTTTTAAAGAATATTCAAATAACTACCAAACATGAATTTCGATGAATATTTTTCCTAGGCGACATCTATATAGGAAAAAATTCGAATAATCTTATTTATTTTTTTTAATAATTCTTCCTCAAGTTGGAATTAGATTGTGAAAAGATGACTATTTTAATTATTCTATCTTCTGTTTGCCGTATGATGAATGACCAATGGAGTAAATTTGTACGTAATGACGCATGAACTCAACTATCGTATCATTATTTGATAAAATCTTGTGTTGAAATGACCAGGTGTTATTTCTCTTTACAGTTATAACGAAATGGGCCACTCAAAACATAAGAGGCATCATCATCGAAGTAGAGATAAAAAGGATGATGATCGTAAAGACCAAGTACGTGAAGATCGTCGACGAACTCCCTCCTCATCGTCGACCTCTTCGTCGTCGTCGTCATCTGGTAAGAATTCAACAACGGATGAAGAAGAATATCGTGAAAAGAAAATAATAATGAAAGGCAAAACGATGGAACAAATTGAAGAAGAACGTCAAGCAATAAGAGTAGAGAAAAGGTAAAGATCAATATTATTTATATAACTAGTTATCGTTGTAATTATAATATTTATAGACGACAACGTGAACTTCGAAAAATTTACGAAACTTCACATGAAAAACGTCAACGACGTTTAGCAAAAAAAATGGAAAAAGAACGAAAGAAAAAAACTGCCCTTGGTTGGAATGCTGAACATATGGTTTGAATTTTTTTTCATTAATTCGGTTATATTTATTTACTAAATAATTTTTCCATGTTCATATTCATAGGGTATGACAAATACGAATAATCCGTATGGTGATGAAAAACTACTCGAAACATTTGTTTGGAAAAAGAAACTCGAAAAAAAAGGTCTCTCTGATATCCCGACTGATCGGCTCAAAATATTAACAGCACAGCGTGTTGAAGAAAATAAAGTAAAATATTCTTTGAACCGTTTTTATGACTTGTTGCTTCTATTTCAAAATTTGTTCTTTCTGTTAAGACTGAATTAGAAAAGTTAAAAAAACAACGATTAGAACGTGAACGTCAAAAAGAAGAAATGGACAAAGAGAAAGAATTTTTGCAACGAATCAAAGAAGCAGAATACTATCGTGAATGGGAAAAACAAGAAGATTCATTCCATTTCAATCAAGTTCGTCTTCGTTCAAAAATTCGAATAGCCGACGGTCGAGCCAAGCCAATCGATCTCCTTGCCCATTACATCAATGATGATGATGACGATTTAGCTGTTGAGATGCATGAACCAGTAACTTATCTAAATGGTCTTACGATTCGTGACCTTGAAGATCTATTGGCTGATATTCGTGTTTATACAGACTTAGAACAGCAACAACAATCGGGAACAAAATCGCACAATTACGATGCACAATATTGGCAAGATATAACAACTATAACAGAAGATGAATTGGCTAAATTAAGAAAATTATCTTCACAATTATATAATGATCAAGGAATCGATGGCAGACGAGAAGGTATTAATGTAGCTGTTTTTCAAGATGTTACTGAAACATTTAAAAATAAAACACCATTACAGTTGGAACAATTAGAACAACGTATTAGGTATGTTGTTCTGTTTTATTATGAAAACTTATCAAATCTGTTCCTTTTTTGTTCATGATTTAAACACTTGCTTTATTCCTTGTCATGCAGTCACATAGAAAAACGTTGAATGAGAAACATTGATATGAAAAATATTTAGTAACAATTTGATTTAGATTTTCTATCTAGACAAACCATGTAGAGGTGCGCTGATACGAATACAACATAGAGCAAAGCATCAACACTTGAAATTTGATTAGATTGTTGGTATATGAATTGTCAATTTTCGATATAACATACATATTATTTTATTATTGTCATTGGTCTTGATATTGGAGTAGGACTTACTCGAGCCCTGTTCTCGTTTTCAGCTTATCTGCGAAGAAATATTCGCCTTTTTTGGCACTCGGTAACACTAGCTGACAGTAGTCAGTCTTGATCGAAGTATAGTCACATTACTGCTATATCGTTACGCATGAATACAATATGATGCGAACAACTGATTCCGACCCATCGAGCTCTATGTATGAATTGCTTGGTGAAAATTACATCTTTTGTATTCGCACGCTCTTTTCATCAATAGAAGAACATAAGAATTTACTGAATTGTCGATGATCAGTCACTCAAAATTATCATCATAAAATCAAATTTGTTAGGAAGTCAGTGACGGGCGATCATGCATAGGGTTTTTAAATGGCATTCTCGAAATTTTTTTCATAAATTTCCTTTTCGTTCACATGTGACAAAGTAACCTTCGACGGCAGTCAAGATTAATATCTAACGTTGAACTAATTTCTAAGGATTTTGAAAAAGTACATTTCACCGACATCGGTTATGAAAGTCTTGCCACAACCTAGTGACTCGTATTCTTCGGCTACTAGGAAAAGGTAGTCAGGATTAATCACAACTCTGTCGTATGAATGGCAGCTAGAGTTTATCGGACCCAAGCATTAGAGATGTGCAGAAGTACGTTTTTTAATCCCAATCCTAGTAATTATCGTCTATCGACTGTTTATCCCATTTTAACGGTAGTATTCAAAATTGTAAGCAAGGAGATTTCTCAAAAGAAAATCCAAAATTCAGAAATTTCGAACCACAAGAAACAGAATGACTGAAGTTTCAAACAATTACTGGTACTTTGCTGTAATTCCTGAGGTAGGGAAATTTTTGAAATATCAATTGCAAAGAACGTACGAAATAACGCCCCCCCCCTCCCCCATATCACAAGACCCTTCTATAATAGAAGACCCCTCTGGAGAAAAATTTCGTCCAACGTAATAGAAGACCCCCTTTACTTAATTAATTTTTTGCCTACTAGGGATTTTAATTAGTGTTTTTCCATCAAACTATGTTTGATTCTTAGAGTTTTCAGTTGTAAATATTATGAGAATGTGTTCATAATGATAATGACACCCTTAAAGCCTTGAAAATTCCGATGAGGATCTTGAAAATCGCCTTAGTTTTCTGGAAAAACTTTTAAATTAAATATTGGGAAAAAATTTGGTTCTTAATAGAAGACCTCCCTGGAAAATTTTTAAGCAGGAACATAATAAAGGACCCGGGGTCTTTTATTGTAGGGGGGTTAGTTTAATCATAATTGTACGATCATAGTTAATAAGGAAGCTTTCTACATCTATATCAACACAGAGATCTGTTTTTTTTTTATTTTTACTATCTCTCTTGTCGTTGATGCACATTTATTTTCATGATTATTGATTCGACTATGTACATTCTACTGAAAAAAAAACGACAACTCCGAAATAAGATTGATTATAGGACGACGACAGTGTACTGAATAGTAGAAACAATCATTTGGATTCAATTTTATCTGGTTAATAAAAAAAGATAATTTTGTTGCGTACACATAAATCATCAAATAGATGTGTAACTTAATCTGAATCGTCTTTGGTAGTAGCAGACCTCGCATACTTCTACGTTTGCATTTGTGTCATACTACAAAAAATTATCTGATCAGTATATCGTTGGGAATCTCTGCATATATAACATGTTCTGAAAATTGAACATGTGAATACTATTTTTGTCTTGTACCAAGACGAGTGTTGATGTACATAGAGTAGATGTCTACATGGTTTATAGATGGAAGCAACAGTCTATGACAGATATCTTCCTGGAACGTTTCTCGGGTCGTGACAGATAACATTGACTTTTTAAGATCACGCATACCTCATTCTTGCATAGGGAACCAGCTTCTAATTGCTCTTCTGGAAGATTAAGTGAAAGGATGGTGGAAAAAATGTATCTCAATATAGAATCTCTCGATGATAAACAGCACCATGTTTCATATTTTATTCCGACGGGTAATCGAAAGAACCGGTGATTACTTGTACGTACTGTTGTCTCATAAATGGACATCTAATTCAATTCTTTTCAATTTTGCATGTGTTGACAACGACTATCTGTCTACTGATAACCGAGTCCAATAACTGTTAAGTACATGTAGGAATTTTCTAGAGTAGATATAGATTTTTACGATGCTCTAGAGTTTTCGAAGTGAAACTTGCTTGTGTCGCCTCGCTGAAGTCTGTCTTCTGATAGCTCCATTCATCTTGGCAGAAGTTGACACTTAATTGAAACTAGACGAAATATCGTTTTCGTTTTTAAATTTAGATCGAAAATCGACAATGAAAAAGGTATTGATATTGGTTATTGGGAATCGTTACTATCTCAATTACAAGCTCACATGGCTCGAGCACGTCTTCGTGATCGGCATCAATTGACATTGAAGAGGAAATTACAAAAAATCAAATTAGAACAAGGCATATTCCATGCACCTGCACCAGTTTCATCAAAAACGTCTTCAACATCAACCGTATCAAAGAAAAAAGACAGTGAAACTACCAACCAACATAACGAGAATGATTTCGAATCGAACGAAGATTTAGAAGGCAAATGTTTACGTAATTACGAACAAGGCCGTTATTCACCAATGTTATTTAACATAAACGATCTTGATTTGGAAATACAAAAACGTTGTACAGATGAAACCGATGATTGGGATAAACTAAAACAACAACGTGAATCTGTTATTAAATCTGGCTCTGTTAAGCCTGATGTAGAAGATGCGTTTGAAGCGTTTGCCAGAAGTATGGGCAGTTTAACTGCTGACGATTCAATTATAAATACGGTTGTACCTATGGACGTTCAATATTTATGGTCTGATAAATATCGACCGAGAAAACCTCGCGTTTTTAATAAAGTTCATACGGTATGTTGATAAATATGTTTATTGAAAGTATATTGTGATTATAATTTCTTCTAGGGATATGATTGGAATCAATATAATAAAAAACATTACGATACAGATAATCCACCGCCAAAGACTGTTCAAGGATATAAATTTAATGTAAGTCTTGTACTTTTCATCATGTTTGAAATGCACTCACCGATCTAAACAGTAACATCTAGTATGTCTCGTAGGGAAAAATAGCTTCACGTGTCAAGGGTTCAATTAAAGGAAAAAAAGATATTCCAAAGAGATGAATATTAGTTTCGACTCTGATGTCGATCTCAATCGTTACATCAATTTTAGTCTTCACATCTAGAACCCCAGTGTGGATGGCATATGAGCTTCCTTCCATCCTTCTATTTATCACTGAACTAAAGATGAGTATTTTTCTCTGTGACGAACGTATGTGAGTTCTATTGTGATCCGTTCGTCTTAGCGTTTATTCAAATCAGTTTGAATTACTCAATGGAATGATTTAATCGCACTTTTTGAAAATATGTCGTTCGATTAAACTGTAATTTCCGTTCTCCAACAGTACACAATCGTCGTTTCGCTTGAGAACAGATTTAGTTTATTGAAGTCATTCGAGTATTAAAAGCTTTTCTATGGCAGTATTAGTGAGAGTGCGTCTTTGCTTGAATTCACATTACAACTCCGAACTTTGAACATTCGAAGAATTACTTTAAGTAAAATGACAAATGTCAATAAACACTGATACCGGAAGAAAGATTTTTCTTTGCCAATATCTCGCAACACAAAATTTATCGACATTGACCATTGAATAGAAAATAGATCCAATATTTTCTCTAGCCATTTAATAATATGTTTGAAACACAGTTGAGTAACTCATTTCATTTGAGAAAACTAGATCTACGTGACAATTGGATTATATTATTGGAAAGTACTTTTCATTCATAACGGCATTATTTTTCATTGACCTCAAGAGAAAAGTTCTCGCATCGTTCAACCATACGGCACATATGAATCTGAAATCTGTTCGAACTATGTTGAAGAGACTTCTGAAATTTTCTCGTAAGGTCAAATATTTGCAAAACACTATGGCAGTTATGTATTACAACATTTTAACTTTTCTTACAAATATGATTAGTTTCAATATTGCTAGAACATGCTCATTGCATGTGTCGTTCGAAATACTTCGATAAGTTCTATTCAAACTACAGTTGAACAGAATATTGAGAACAATTGTTTCTCAAATATATTAGTTGTGACCTTTTTAAAATATAAATTTTTGTTTTTATTAGATTTTCTATCCTGATTTGATCGATAAAACAAAGACACCATCGTACAGTCTTGTAAGTAATTTTATTTTCATTGCCTTTCAATAATTAATTATTGTTTTTACGTTATCCGTAGACTGTTTGTGAAGACAATAGAGATTTTTCAATTCTGAAATTTCATGCTGGACCACCGTATGAAGTAAGATATTTACGAGAGACTGAATAAAACGTCATTCTTAAAATATTCACTTTTTGTTTTAAGGATATCGCATTTAAGATTGTGAGCAAAGAATGGGATTATTCATATAAACATGGATTTCGGTGTCATTTTCAAAATGGAATATTTCAATTATGGTTTCATTTCCGTAAATGGAAATATCGTCGATAAACATTTTCATTCCCTCATCTCTTGTTTATTGTTTTCGTATGTGAAATATTTTCTTGTATGATCTAAACTTGAATAGATAACGGTCGGAGGGACTTTCGAAGACCAACATTTTACTATTCTCTTCATTTTCAATAGTTCTCTATAATATAAATCTGATTTTCTTTCTAGATTTCATCGTTGAGGAGGTTATTTCAGAATAGAATAGTTCACATGAATATGTGTTACATAGTTCAACAGGAGAGACACCATTGTTCACTCAACAATGATGAACATGACACTGTGGCAATCGTGCTCAATTATCGACTTAAGTGATTTCGTACAGTAATGTTTTCTATAATTCTTTGTGAATCTAATCTGACAAATTTTCACAACGTAGACGTTAACGAAGTAAAACACCTCATTTCAACAGATTCGCATTTGATTATGTCAAACATTGCGCTGTTCATTTGTTTAACTTGTTATTGTTTTTTGACATGATTATTCTTGTTCTGTTTGAT
This sequence comes from Rotaria macrura, assembly GCA_900239685.1. Taxonomy (NCBI): domain Eukaryota; kingdom Metazoa; phylum Rotifera; class Eurotatoria; order Philodinida; family Philodinidae; genus Rotaria; species Rotaria macrura. The sequence goes on along the minus strand of OENT01000425.1, from coordinate 82,693 downwards.
GAAATGGATGCATTTCTATATTCGACGCGCAAGACTTCATTCATTGTATCGATAAACATTAATAGTGATGTTTTTGTCAGAAAGAAACAATTTCGCTCAGTTTATTCAGTATTACGTACCTAGTTGATGATCAACAGAAAATAAGTAATCGTTTCCGATCAACAAGTCGCTTTTGTCTTTAGTTTTTCTAATAAAACTATAGTTTTGTTGGTTTAGTTAATTCCCGGTAGGAAAAGACTCGGACATGATCGAATGAAAAGAAGAAATATCATTTTCTCAATAAGTAGGATACGATCACTCGGCAATTATCGAACCTTCAAGAAGTTTGCACTCTTGTTCTGGTTTAATGGAAGATACTACGTTTTCTTTTCCAGTAGTCGATGGTTTCTTTCATATGAATCTTCCAATAAGACAAACTTTTGCAGAATGGCTCCGTAGTTTTTGTCGATTGGAAAAAGAGAGATTACTTCTTGGTGTGAGTCTTGTTAAAAAAATTAGACTGAATCTTATTTTTGCAATCGTCGTTTTCCTTCTCGAACATCTTATATAACATATAAAATTAATTTACTAATAGATCGATTGATTGATAACGCTGTTGACTACAACTTTCGTTATGAATTCGAGTGTAATTGTAAAGAGAATGACGTCAAACAATGACACACTCCGATTCCTTGACGCAGTCAATCGAACGACACAATGAGCAACAGGGATGCGTTCGAACATTCAATGATACTCTGTCGATTTGTTAACATGCTAAAAACATTTCGACTAGAAATTATTCCGAGAACGAATCCGATTCAATCATAGATTCATTCGAACGAAATAGAATTCATCTCCAACTTTCCGATAACTCTATTGTCATCTATTGAAAAAGTGATATCTGACTTCGAGCTAATAAATTAAATATTATTCAACGACAAACAAATTCATGAATGTTATAATTTGAACATTTATATTTCAGATAATTGCAAAGAAAACAATGGTCTGTGTACCGTGTATTTTTGTTGGTTTGGCTATTGTTATTTGGTGTAAATTTCTTGAACCGTATATAAAGCCAATCTACGAAAAACTTTGCCAATTTTATCCCCCATTACGATGTGTTGGTAATTACATAGGAGTTTGGGCTGAAAAACTTGAACGCTTTGGAGAAAAAATTGGTATTCGTCTACCACAATCTTGTCCAATGCCAAAAAAGAATAAAAATGCTTCAAAAGTACGTAGTGGAAAAAAAACTCTAGTGTATTTTCAAAAGTAAAAAATACATAAAAAAATTTCGATTTTCAGTCTTCGGCCGATGAGAGTAATAAACTATATCCTGATTTAATAACTAAAACAACAACAGATGATATGGACATTCATCAACGTTCAACTTCTTCATCAACACAGAACGAATAAATGAACATCATCAAGCTTCTCAAGAGACTTGTAATTATCGTCTTCATCCCTTATTTTCACCAGTTAATGTTTATTTGCTTGCTGTCGATGCTTTTAGCCAAGTCTTTAACCATACATTCTAATAAATATTTTCCCATAGAAATAAATATGATTGAAACTCAATAGGTTTCAAAATCATACTTCAAAAAAGAAAATTTCAAATTTTACTTTCAATATCCGAAACGAATTTTGTCTCGACAAAAAATTGATTTGGAAGAAACGAATGGATAGACACGTATTTCATTACGCTTCAATGACTATGGACAGTAAACAATAACTGGATTTTAAGATACTTTCTAGCAGTATCCTTTCAATTGATTCCGAATTGAAGCTTCTCCCACTCATTAACCAGAGTCTCTACATGTAGCCACTATTTTGAGACTCGTTGAGCTACGAATTACACCCAGCATATTTAGTTCAATATCGACGACATAATTTGGTAGAAAAACCACTTTGAAGTCAAGTTTTAAGAACTATTATAGTACCCATGATAATCAAACCGAATCGATCTCGGAACTTATCAACGGGAAGACAAGCAAATGCCTTCTCCTTATAGTAATATTAGGACAATAGGCATAAAGATATTGGAGTTCGACATTTTAGTCTTTAAGTTGCGGGTATATTCAGTAATTGTCTTGATTTAGCACGATTAAAATGATAACATATTATATGTGACCGATCCCAATGCTCTTCACTGAACTTTGACGAAGATAATAGAAGTTTTTAACACTTACTGTTCATAGGTTTCTTTAAGAGTCTAGGTTTTTCGAGAAATAAAATCTTTGAACTTTGAATTGCAACCTTTTCTATTGATTAACTTTAATTACACTAGCTTTTATAAAACAAATGAAATATGACAATTTCAACATAATAACCCTTTTAGAGAGAATTGAAAGCAAACGCTTTTCAAAACATTGAAAATTTTTCATGGAAACTTTTATATGGGCGAATCTTTTTCCTGTTGTACAAATGTATCCCCAAGCGACTATTTTTGTTCCACCACTCGAATTGATTTGAAAATTTCACAGAATATTCATTTACGTGTATTTCTACACTTCTTAAAATTTCAGGAGCCGATGTCATTCCTATCTGCAGTTATGCTTGGTGAAACTGACAAAATCATAAAAATAAGCGACCCCTTTCTCTAGAGTGGAACATTTTTCAATATAAGAAAAGTTTATTGTCGCATTTTGTTTAATTAGATATGCATAGAAAAATGTGCAAAGAATCAGAGTATGACTTGATTTTTACTCGAAAATGCCTTCTTTAATGAACAAATGAAAAATGTTGAGTTGACCCCACATAGTTTGTCTTTTATTGTCCCGTAATCTTCTTGAAAGAAATATACTTAACAATTCGGAACAATTTTAAAAAAATAAGATCACTGGTAGCCACAACTTCTCTAAGAACAGTGCTGCATTTCATCGAAATCTTAAATGGGTGTGAGCAAATAAATTTTCAAAACGTCTAATGTATACTCATTTTGTCCTGTTATTTTTTGAAATTTGTGACTTATAAATCTTTTAATTGGTTCGATTCTTTTACATGAAATCTGTACTCTTTTTTTTTACTCTCTGTGGTGCTTATATCTAATAAAAAAACCAAACTGCTCACATGTTCTTGAACTAAGCAATCAACAGATGATATGTAAAATAACCCTCTATGTAAAACGATTAATATCTCAATCACTTCTAGGTCAGTTATTAACTTATAATGAACCATTCGATTCGTCATTGGTAGGTCGATCTAATGGTATACACCATTCAGAACAACGTTTGATTTCATAGGGAACAAAGTGTCAGAAGATATATGCTGTTTCCAAAATAAAGAACTTTTCACTAGTATTTTCAGATTTAACATGGTTTATAGTTTTCAAAACAGCAATGCTTGACCTAATCTAGCCGAGCTTTCAGATTGAAATGGTTTTGAGATCAACATCGTTCCTTATGCCAGTGCAGCGGTCCAGGGACTAAATAAAAATGAGGCCCAATCAATCACTTCGTTTCGGTGAACAGTGTAAGACGATAGAAGCAATAAGAAAGGCAAATTAGCGTAGAAGGAGTGGAAAGCTTGACATACCTAATCGAGCTGCACTGATGAGTGTAGGATTTGTTCTATTTTGTTAAAAATTACAAAGTATTTTTGAAAAAATCCTGCAAAATTGATTATTTGCATTTTTTACATTGCTACGACGATCATATGTTTGAGTAAAGTGTAAGGAAAATAAGTTTCTTCTAAGTTTTTTAGACTGCTCTATCAAAATACGTAGCTATTTTATTCTCTTCCATTTGTATAAATGAAATACAATTCACTCATATAGTTAAACTCGATCAATATGCAAAGTTTTAGTTCGAAATTCAACGATCCGTTTTTCCAAAACACCGAGACGCTAGACGAACCTATGAAGAGTATGCATTACACAGTTTCCAATGTTTACTAGGGCACTAACTATATTGTGTATTTACAGATGATAGCTCATGGAAAAGATCTGGAAGCTTTTTCGTCAATGATTTAATTGAATGAAGTCAGATACTAATGTAAATTAGGTGTCGAAATCATCTGACGGCTACGAAAAGATAAAGTTGTCATTTATGGTGCACACGTAAATGTTGACTAGATATGTGCATGGATGCGTCTGTACAAGAAATGTGTTGAAAGCGTAACTAGAAGGATTGATTGCCTAGAGTAATATCAACATAATGAAACTAGCACACACATGCGACCGCAATAGAGACCCTTACCCAAACCCACGAAAGCTTTTTCTTTTTTTCTTGAATCTGCAATTATATACGTACGTAGCAGCTAAAAGAGAGAACACATATTGAGTTTCTTACCAATAGTTTAAAAAAACGATGCATACAAATGCCAAGGAGATAGTGGCTGGTCTATAGAAATATTTACAAAATTCTAAGTCTAACACAGTCATTGAATAGCTTGTAATCAAGATGATCGGTATGGGCAACAATACTAAGTCTATTCGAGTAAACATTTATTTGACAATCTTTGACCTAATCATCTTATGAATAATCTATTGAAGTACGGAATTACAATTTGATGAGAATTTCATTTGAAAATGACTTGACATAGAATTCGATTTCACCAGTTTTTTCTCTTGTTTAACTTTGTCTCGGTGAAATGAAGAAGATTTTGATTTTATAACCTACTCTAACGATCTCGATGATCGATGTACCATGTTCCGGAAGGTTCAAGAGAAAGAAAGAAAAACAAAAGGGATGATTGAATTTAGAAATTTTTCTACTCGAGAAGTATTCATTTAAATGCCAATGATTAATATTTCGGATAAAGTTACATTGAACAGGACTAAAATTTTCTTTGAAGTATCATCCGATCATTTACATTTGTTGAAATCGAAACGGTAATATGCTTCAATGTACATTTATTCGAAAAATTTCATGCCGAACTGTACGAAGAATTTACACTAAGTACGAAAACGTCAGCAGATACTTCTGAGTATGAAATTTACCGCTTGTAAATTGAATAGACTGACATAGAAACAAAAGCAGTATTTTTACATAATTTATTGGAAAAACTCAGTAAATTTTAACAATTTGACGTAGGAAGTATTCGTGTTATCTACTCCAGCATTTATCTATGAATCATAAATCAAATATTACAATTTTTCTTCACTAAACCATATCATACTTGATGAGTAAATACGATATAATCAGAGACACATGCACTTGTGATTAGATTTATTGACACAAACATCAGGTTTCTACCAACACAAGCTTTATCAAAGACTAACACCAATGAATCATATCTCAATGATAAAGTACTTCAGAGTAAGCGTAATAAAAAGATTCTATTGAACAGTCATGTTTACGAAAAATAAAACAACAACTAAGAGAGGATTTCTTTTTCTATTCATACAATATTATGATCTGAGTCTTCTTGAGATGCACTCATTAGGATTTTCCTCTCTTTATCAACAGGATTATATATATGCACTTATGTTCTTCTTCTGTTCCCCTATTACTGGTAGAGACCTGCGGAGACAATTTTTTTATTTCCAAGCCCGACTCCGACTCCGGAAAACTCGAAAAAATCATTTTTGGAAATGGATGACCTCTGATGTATTTTATTGCTTACTTTTGAATACATCAAACTAGATAAACAAATGCGTGAATGAAAATCAAAGAAAAATCAAGGAAGTAGTTGAGTTTTGCATTTATGGTACTCTGAAAAATAAAAAATGACTAATAGGTGTTTGAGAAAAAAAGAATTTCAAAAGGGGTTAGATGAAAATAAGGAATCTGCGAAAATTGTAAAGAAGAGAAGCACTTCAATTCTAGTGAAATGCATCAATATTTTCATATAATTCTCGTCAATGATTCGCAGAGTGTATTTCTTGAAAAATAGCCTTGTTTTTCTTGGTCGATCATTCAAATCTTATACTGTCAAGATGATTCATTTGTTCTTTTTTGTCCTGAAGTGGAATCTCATTCTATTACCAAGCGTTGTATTTTATCTTTTTTCTTCTTAACATGAAAAATGAGGATATCGTTGTGTGAAATAGCGAAATTTTATCAGACAATTATAAATTTTCGGGGTTAATCGGACTCAGATCAACCCGGACAATAAAATTGACTCCCACTCCGACTCCGAAGAGTCGGAGTCGGAGTTCGGGAGCTACCGCAGTTCTCTGGTTACAACTGATCGAATCGTTCATATGAAAATGTGGATCAGAGAAATGTTTTGCCTTAAATCTGGGTGTTAATGTGATTGTAATGATTTAATAGAATAACGACGAGAATACTGAAGACAGTCAGGCTAGTTGTAGCTGTGTGTCTTCATGTAAGAGCATCTCTTCAAAAGTCCTTATCGAAATTTAAGTACAACTTTAACCCCATATGAACTACAAGGAAATATATATGATGAAATTTTTTCTCAAAACAGTTTAGTAAAACTTTGTTTCTTTATTCTTGTCAAGGAATAGAAACTGACAAATAAAACTTCGGCATGAAACGCAAACCCAAATCGAACGACATCTTCTTTTACGTTTTTTGCTTTGCGCACCTACCCAAGATCTTATCCATTTAAATGTCATGCAAAACGCAGGTAACGCACAGACGTTTTTTCAACTTCGAACGACTTTATCTACAGAATGATAGAAGGGAAAGAATTGTAATTGCTAAGAAATATGTAAGTGAACTAATTCTATCATACTTGAAAATTTCACCCTCGACTATTTTGTTACTTGGATTTTATGAAGAAAACACTAGTCGGTAACACACAGACAAAAAAGGTCCTCGTTTCTTGAGGGATACAGAAGGAGTGACTAATCCTGCCAACTACTCCATATTCATAAATTTGGAGAAATGTAGTTTTATAGCTGAAAGATAAGACTATCTTCTGGTCAAAAGAAAACATTCACAGCTTGGAAAATGAGTGAACTATTGACAATACATTAAGTAACGCACAGACATTAATTTTTAAGACGATTTTCACAGGTCTAAAATTTTGTTTCGTGTTTGGAAATATCACTTTGGATATCAAAGTAACAATGTTCATTTGTATCTCAAGTAGGGATGCAACAAATCCTTATTTTTTGTACATTTTAGTACGAAGATTGAAATTTTTCTGAATGAAAACCCCCCAAATCCAACCAAACCTTCGTGTCAATAATATTCAGTTTTAATCGCTCTTTCTAATACTGATATTTATTTACCAAATCCTTACCAAATCTTGCGTAAGATTTGGCAGGATTTGGTGAAAATGGCGATATATTTAACAAAACCCAACAAATCGTACCCAAGATTTGGTAAATAAATATCAGTATTAGAAAGAGTGATGAAAACTGATTATAATTGACACGAAGATTTGGTTGGATTTGGGGGGTTTTCATTCAGTACTATTTTAAAGTTTAAAAATACTTCTATTAATGAAATACGATAAGAGAAAAAGACCATTTTCAAGCTACTTTTACATGAAAAAACTGAATTTTGGCTGGCAACCATCATTTAGTTTCGTAATTATTAAAAACAAACGAGATAGATCAACGCAGAATCTACGAAAACCTGCATAAAAACTTTAAATGACTAAGATCTGTTGTTTTCTCTCCGAAAATTTGAGCGCTCAACTTCAGCCATGCTGGTTGACTGTTAGCCGTTTTGTATGATGTGTTCACATAAAAGATGTAGTGACGAGTCAATGGGGAGTTTACAACCAATGTACTTCCTTGTAGTCGATGCATGTGGATAATCAATTGAAATTCTTATGATGGAGTATTCTGTAATCGATGTTTCTCTACAAATGTGACAAATGTTTTTTGTGCATACGGTTTATCTTTCTTGAGCTCGATATTTAAATGAAATATAGATATGATATTGAGAACGTCACAGAAGATCGTTGACTATTGATGGACTCTTTTTGTCTTAAATTAGAGAAGAAATAAAAGTTTGCTTCGACCACTAAAAGTTGTTCGAATGACTGAAATTTAAAAGTCGATATTGTTGCTACGGTCTTTGTCTCAAAGTCGAGATTATGTACAACGGTAATAAATCAATTATAAACATTAACTGATCTATGATCTGTAATCAGTTGCTATTGGGAAAAAGCAGTGAGTCCATACTTCTGCTCGACGTTTTCTCTAGATCGCTGATGTGGCTGATCGACACAACAACATCTGTTGATCAACCGTTCACTTGCATCAGATTGTCATTTTTATTAGTTAATTTTCTCTTTTTTTCGCACTATTAAATTCATGTCAAAAGAATAAAACACTGCCGATTTTGTATTCAAACAGACAGGATTTCAAACAGTAGTTGGATTTTTACATCTTGATATTTTGTGATTAGTTTCATGTAGAATAAAATATGCTGTCAGAAAGAATCTTTGTTAAAATTGTAATTCTGTCCATTGCAAACTCATGAAAAACACCAAAACTATTTCTCAAACTGTTAATCAACGATAAGATGAAAACATGAAGATCAACAAGAATAGAAAGCAACGAAATCTACTCTGTATTCTAACTAAAGAGACAGAGTAGATACGACCAACTATGATTTCATCCTTATTTATATTGAAACGTTGCACGGATCGATATCATACAGTTCAACTCTATTCAAACGAGAGATTTCGCTCGTAGATCAGATTGTTGAACCAAAAGAAGATCTGATTTAAATTAGACAAACGCCAATGATGTTTTCTTCACTCGTCACAGAATAGAATTTCGCGAGATAATTGATGATCAATTTTATTGTTTCCTGACTCTGTTGTTTATTAGTTATACTTCTGACATGATGCAAATGAATTAATTACATGAACGGAAGATAAAAATGCATTTTGAAGAAGAGGAAATATTATTAGGAAAAAAATTGAAATCTGAAGAAATGAAACATTCGTAAGAGAAGCTATTCATATAAATGAAGACTCTCCATCATGTTAATAAAAGAACACTCTAACGATTATTAGTCTTCAAATGTCAAAGGATTTTATTCTTCAGATTTTCACAGAGAAGCAAAAGGAAGAACGATGAGGACAACACATCTGGTTTAAAATCATGAACTGGCTTGAGCAATATGTATAATATTGACTGTATAAAGAACGCGAGATTTTGAAGATCGATTTCCATTCCTAGACCTTATCTTGATCCATAGGCAGAGATGCACTAGATGAGCTCAACGGACTCTGTTGCTTTCGTCGATCGATCTCACGTGCGATCGATTGTTGTTGAACGTTAATCGGTAAACCTGGATTGAGACTAAACATATATGGTAAAATTGTTTTTGGTATGTCACCAAAGTCAACAATGGTTTTGATAAAAATTGTATCATCCCTAACATAGGGATTGTCATCTTGTTGAATTATTGATATTGGCACGAATTTCGGAATACCAGAAGCGATGTTCATATCTGATCGAGGTCTCTGGAAGCTGCTCGATTTTACATCTGGGCGAAATGAATCGATAATGTGGCGTTGTTGAGATGACTGATCGAGTAGACAGAAAGTCACTTTAAAACTGAAAGGAAATCCAAGGATAGCATCATATTCTCCACGCATAAGCAAGAAGAAAAGTGAGACGTGAGTTCGTCTAGCATTGCCATCACCAGACAAATACAGACGAAGTCTCATTTTGTAACCGTTCGGTGATGAATAGAATGCAGGGGAGTATATTGATACTTGTCGTTCAGATTGAGCATCAGCTAAAACAATACAAAAAGAATGTATATAAATATAAATTTGAATGTTGTAGTTCGTTTGAATGACATTCCGAGATCAATCAATATTTGTCTTTTCGTCAAATAAGAATTGATTATGAAAATGCAAGTTTTTTTAACACACCTATTTTGTCTCGAACATTGGGAATTTTCCATAGAAGTGTTCCATCAGTAGAAATATTCTTTTGATCTTCAAGTTGTTGCTGAAGTGAGTTGAGAGCTTCTTCAAGCACTTTTTGATTAGTTTGATGAGCAGTGATCGATGCATATGTTTCTTCGATACTAACTTTTAATTTTAACATATCGTCATGTACACGTCCAACTGATATTTGTTGATGAAGTGACTCTGAGCTGAGACGTTTAATATCATCAGATATTGCACTAATACCGTCAAACAGCATTTCTGTTGTTGACAAAAGTTCTTGAAGTTTTTCATTTGAATTGTCATTTTCGTCTGTATAGTCAGTTGTTGTCATACGTGAAGATATTCGTGACTGATCAGTAGTCTCACGTGGCATACATTTGAAAAGAGATTGAGCTAAGACACTTTGATGTTGTTCACTTCGATAATGATCGTCTGCATTCATACGAGGGTACTAAAAACAATAAAAGCATTTCTTGATAAATAGTCTTTATAAAAAAAGATATACTGATACCCTTTCAGTACAACCATGTGCCTGTAGAACACAACTGATTAAAACTTTTCCACAGATAGATATGTGCTGATTGAGAGTATTGACTGTGTCGAAGTTTTCATTACAGTATTCGCATATAGGACTTAAATGTGCTTGATTTAAATGTTCCTAAGAAATAAAACAAAAAAAAATCATCAGAAAAATAATAACAGCAGTAATAATAAATAATATTACTTGATAGTCTCGAAATAATCCATTCCAGTCGCACAGTGAACAAAGTATATTTAACTTTTCCATGTCAAGTTGACAGCCTCGATCAATAAGTATCTTAAAGTAAAACGAAACAATGCAAATTTAATTATAATGAAAGAAGAGACAAAAAACAAATCTTACGGCGTCCGTTGTCGAAACTTGATTACAATTATTACATGTCACTCTAGAACTTGAAATAACAAGAAGCATCAAGGTATAACTAATGATACGAAAATAGATAACTAAGATAGTTACCATTCATCGGCATAAATGCATAGCTGACACAAACGATGCCCACAACTTAGTTGAAAAGGACTTCGCAGCAAGTATTTACAACAACAACATATATAGGTCGATAAAGAATCTTTATTTTTCGCGTCGAATCCGATCAATCTCTTAAAACGCTGTAAACAAATGAAAGGATATATTTCAATACATGAATTACTAAACATCACTTACTAGTGTTGAGGAAAGGTCGTTCGCTGTAGAATTCTTACAGTCTTCACCACACATTGTATTGCTAAAGTAGAGTAAAATAAATTCATTATATTGTGAACATAACACGACACGAGGTAGTATAAGCTAATCAATAACGGTGTGGAATTACTGATACATTGAATCTATGCTGTTCTTCAAAGATCAATATCGAATCTAGGTAGTTTTTATTCTCATCTCAATTCGAAGGAGATTTAAAAAGGCTTACAGGCCAAAATGAAACATGAAGTTATTGAAGTAATATTCCTGTTTCGTCATGCATGGATATAAATAACAAATATGTGCATTGCATTGAGCTAACACTCTAGGCAACAAAAGTGTTCGGATTTTTGGAAAAGGAATTTATTTCAACTACCACTAATACTTGAATTAGGATCACATTAATTTTCGCTCGTCTATGCATAAAATTTTTGAAAACTCAAAATACTGTTTAACATTGCTGCAATTTTGAATTACACATAGTTTATGTTCAGGCCTTAATTTTAACCTAATCGTGTCGAAAGTTTTTAGTTGTGTGAGGGAATTTTCATTCCATGAAATATAAGAATATTTCCTGGACCAATGCTATTCATGGTGTCACAACTGATTACAGCTATTCATTATTCCCTCATAATGAAAGAAAATTCCAGATTGACTTGTTTTATTTGGAATATTGCGTATGTAGTTAAAGCCTATGGGAGATTTTTACAATTAACTAACCGAATGATTTCAATATGACAGGTGAACATTTTCTCACATTTTATTCGCCTAAGAAGCAGTGTGAACATATTAAACAGATTCTGTAAGCTTCAATTGAAACTCGATCCACCAAATTAAAAGTACGAAAGTCTCCAGTTTTTTTTAATTTTGAAATAGCTACGAACAGATTAACCGAACACAATTTTCCTTAAGGAAGATGACAGTCAGCTCGATTCAATTCAATCGAACTGAATTTAGTCTCAATAGGAATTTCTACAATGCAAATTAGTTTTCCTTTCTGGGTAAGAAAAGGTGTCATCAACATTTTTGAAAATTTACTGATTCGGTTCATCGTTGACAGGTGTGATACAGTTGGATCAAATGATATAATATTAAAGTCGTTGATTCTTGAGTCTCCTCTAATGATTAGTAAACGTTGACATACCTCGATCGTGTTCTGTTTTTGTCTTCTAGACAATTCAGGCAGCTGGGGGACGAGCATGGTATTGAAGAAGAAGAAGCTACCATCAAGCTTATAGCTTATAGTCGAAATGTATACGAAAAGTATAGATATGACTGTAATAGAGTTCACAAAATCTGTTTACCTGATTTCGCTATTTGTGAACAATATGAATATATATATATATATATATAGGCTTTATGATTTCATAAGGAGGAACTGTTAGTGAGTTGATTTCGTCACTTTCGATCAACATATTTCCAACATACCATAATCCCGCTATGAAAAAATTCGCTACTCTCATTTTACGATCTATCCTTATGAAAACAAATTCAAAGATGACGAAAAGAAACTACTCTTATTCTATTGCCACGTCCGCTTTCATTCTAGGAAGGTTATTAATAATCAATCAATAGAATTTCCAACACGTTTTCACTTTGCATTTGAAATTTACATCCTAAGAAAACGCCCCGATTCTTCCTCGTGAATGTAGTAACAGATTAGCAACTTCCGGAAATGACTCAGTTGGAATACGGGTTTCTTCCATGAAGGAAAAGTTGAAATGACTCACCTATGATGCAAAAGATATGTTGATTATGATAATAATTTACGAAATCGCTAGTAATATTAATCTAAAAATAAATCAAAATTATGAAATCATGAAGTATATCCTGATCTGATAGAGAGAATATGTGTGAGTGTGCTTGTGTGTCTTTCGGCTTCAACGAGATACTTGACCGAAATTCACAAACCCAAACTAAGTTTTACTTCTTTAAGTCACAGTCAATACAAGTTTATGAGAAGACGTAGAGGTGGACAAAACAGATCCGAAAAATTTTTCAACTAAGTCAAGCCTTAACTCGAGTTGGGGAAAAATTTTTAATACTCCACACTTGACTTCACTTGAAACTCGAGTCAACCCAAGTCTGACGTGGGTTAAGAAACTTTCCCCTGTAGAACCACGAGTATTAAACATTTTTCAGAAGTCAAGTTAAGTCAAACATTTACATGACCGGGCTTGATTTAAAGTGGCTTGCTCAGTTCTGAGAAGACAACGTAGAGTGAGAAAGACAGAAAGCAAAATAAGTATGGATTTATATATATAGTCATTCTTGCCGTTAGAAATACCCATCTTAGTTTTTATCGCAATGTAATTATTTTCTAAACCCAAAGTTGGATAATACCAAAGAATACATAGAACAGGAACCGGAAAAATCCAATAGAAAGCAATCAAAAGAGAAAAAAATATAATTTACAAGCTAAAGAAAAAACCCGGATATTTTTCTCATAGAGGTGAAATTCTCAGTGGTTGACCTTCATAATTTCGAAATTCAGAAAAATGAATCAATGCCCAGGCAGACAAACATTGGGGAAAACGCGTTTAAACGCACAATCGGGAACGCCAATTGTGAGTCACTAACGCTCATTAAAAAAACGCAAGAAACGCGTTTTTTACGCAAAATTTTCACTTTTGGAGCGTGAAAACGGAGAAAAACTCTAGTCCTTAGCGTTAAAACGCACAATTATTCAATGACTTGAAAGCCAATGCGTTTAAACCATCAGAATTAGAGTTTTTATTCGTTTTCACGCTCCGAAAGTGAAAATTCTGCGTAAAAAACGCGTTTCTTGCGTTTTTTTAATGAGCGTTAGTGATTCACAATCGGCGTTCCCGATTGTGCGTTTAAACGCGTTTTTCCCAATGTTTGTCTGCTTGGGTAGTTGGCGCGTTTTTCGCTCTTCCAGAATTAATATAGGTTTTTAGCCCAAAACCTCGATTTTCTCGGAAACTTTGGGGATTTCTGGAAGCCCTCCTAAAAAACTGAATTATCGTCAAAAATTCTGAAATATCGAAAAATTTGTCGGAAAACTCTTTTTCGGTTTTTCTCAGTTTGCACTTTCAAAAAAGCGCTTCCCAAATTTATGAGTTCAGCTCCATACGATGTATTAAAATTTTTTTTTCTTTGAAAGAGGATGTCAAGATGCAGGGCACTGCAGAGCCCTTTTCTTTAAAAGCCGTTCTTTATGACTAGATAACAAGAAATCTCTATTCAAACCCTCCCCCCTTTTTTTCGGGTTTTTTGAAGTCATTGAACTCGCGAATCCTGCTTTCCGCTGAAAAAATAAGAATTTTAAAAAGAGGACTCTGCAGTGCCCTCCATGTGTGTATGCTCTTTCTAAAGAAAATTAAAGATATATCATCAACCTGGACCGAGAATTTCGGGTTGCCAAATTCTCTAATTTTGACCCTTGTCAGGTCCGTATCTCAACCAAACATCATGGTAGAGGGCTGAACATTTAATCATAGCCTTTTCATACGAAGCCTAACATGTCCTGTAAATTTAATGCAATTCGAACGATCCTGGGCCAAGATCGTTTTTTGAGGGCGGGGGGGGGGGGGCGGCTTAAGTTGAAATTTTAACAGTGAGAAAATTTTTCAAAAAGCTACAAAATAAAAAATGTTGTTTCTTTGCGAACTACACGAACCTCAAGTTTTTCTTTTTCTGGAAGATGACTTTCATTGCCAACAGTTTTCATTAATGCATTAGTTGAATCAGTATGAACTTTAGGTGCATAATCATTAATAGTGCATATCCAATACTTAGTAGTTGTTGTTGTTTTATTCAACTTAAAAGTATTGTCATTCGCCAACTAGTAGCAGTTTTTCTTTATTTGAATTTATAAATGAAATAGCTGGAGAATTCGCTTGAATTTTAGTAGTTAAAATTAGGAAAGTTTCAGTCATGACTGTACAAGTTTAGCTATACAATCATTCTTCGTTCAACTCTTTTATTTTACTCTTATCAATAGTTAGTTATAAAGCAATACTGACTAAAATTTTACACTAGTGAAATCATAAGGAAAAACAACGAACTAAATGTGATTAGAATCGCCTTATACTAGAGACATGATTATTTTTTTATTTTTCACTTTCGACATTTTTCCAGCGCACCTTCTAAATGTAATGAGTTATTAATTGTAATTCATTTTGAGATTCGTTCTTTTCTTACATTTGAATCGATTTTAATCTTTAATGTAACCGATAAGCGATTTTCTCAAGATTCGAACACGAGACCATCCGCTTTATGTATTTTTCATGTATAGAAATTATAAAGTTTCATATAAATTATTTCATTTGGAGATGGTGAAATTACAAAACACTTCTGAATTAACTGAAAAGTTTGTCAGTGAGATTCGCGAGGGCTGCGCAAATACAAAATGTACTCTGAAACTTTAACACCCCCCAAACCTAGAATCACTTCGGAAATATTAACAGGTACTGAGAGAACTAACCTAGAATAACTTACCATGCACTCTCATGTAATAGCATGTACTGGGTCAAAAAACCTAGAATCACTTACCTTGTACTCACATGTATTATCATGTACTGGGTCAAAAAACCTAGAATCACTTACCTTGTACTCACATGTATTATCATGTACTGCTTCAAAATACATAGAATCGCTTAGTCTGTAAATACATAAGAGTACAAGGTAAGTGATTCTAGGTTTTTTGACCCAGTACATGATAATACATGCGAGTACAAGGTAAGTGATTCTAGGTTTTTTGACCCAGTACATGATAATACATGTGAGTACAAGGTAAGTGATTCTAGGTTTTTTGACTCAGTACATGCTATTACATGAGAGTGCATGGTAAGTTATTCTAGGTTAGTTCTCTCAGTACCTGTTAATATTTCCGAAGTGATTTTAGGTTTGGGGGGTGTTAAAGTTATAGAGTACATTGTGTATTTGTATTTGCGCAGCTATGAGATTTGCGTAGGATCAAAGCTTGAAACGCAGTTTTTCTGTTGTTACTATAGCCATAAGAATGCTGTCTTCACAATATGCCTCAGAACTACCTAGAGATGTATGAGGTCAATCTTCCGACGTCCACGTCCTGTTCCATTTGGTTTTATGCATTTCTCATTTGTTCCGATCAACAAAAAAACTCAAGGGGAAAACAGCAGATTTTTTAACTTGAAGGTACTTTCAGCTACTTCAAGTAGCTTACTTTGAAGTACTTTTCAACTTCAAATGTACTTGAAGTTACTTAACTTTACCTGAAGCTACTTTTTCCTACTTTGGGCTACTTGATGGTAGTTTGAACTACTTCAAGTAGTCTACTTTGCCGTGTTTTGTCGTACTTTACTACTTCAAGTATGCTGTTTCCCTCTTGAAAAAACTACATAATCTAATAGTCTCACGGCTTAAATAACACTTCGATACTCTTTATTGCCTTTTCTTTATTCAAAGGTGGAGAGATGTGGCGTCAAACGTGTTTGGTACCCCATGTCACTCGAACCGATCGAAAACCGTCGGTTAATTTCGGTTATTTCTGTAACCGACGATTAACCGCGGTTATTTCCTTTGTTCTCAAGGTTTTACAGCGTAAAAACCGATGGTTAACCGCGGTTAACCTCCCGGTTGACNGTCAACCGGGAGGTTAACCGCGGTTAACCATCGGTTTTTACGCTGTAAAACCTTGAGAACAAAGGAAATAACCGCAGTTAATCGTCGGTTACAGAAATAATCGAAATTAACCGACGGTTTTCGATCGGTTCGAGTGACATGGGACCATTTTCAATAAACTCTTTTTCCAGTCCAGCACACGCCGACTTGTTAATGCAATAAGAATGCAAATCGTTTAATAGAATCTAAGGATAAACAATAATAACTCGTATATTAAAAGAACCATGACACTAGGTGAGGCTCTTTCAAACCTACCATTCACGATATCTGATGTGTTTGAAGCTTCTGTGTCAGCGACTGTGTACAAATAGGTAGGCGGCTAAGTTTTTATTGTATGTACTTCAATACACCCGATGTAAAACATTTGTTCGAAAGTTAAGCTATTAAGTACTTTCAATAATTTGTCACTAAGTCTAAATAGTGCTTATCAGTGAAAAATACTTCAAAAGTACTTAAAAGTATACTTGTTACTTTTCCTGTACTATATACACGAGAAAGTACTTTCGGAAGTACTTACATGTACTTTGCTACGTACCAAGTACTTTTGAATATTTTTGAAAGTAGATAATCTCTGAAAAAATCCTTTTAAAAGCGAAAAATAGTAGGGTAAGTAAATATGTTTTGCTTTATGAGTATCAAAAGTACATAAAAATGGGTCCGTCCAAATTGTGTTTCAGAAAACCAGTAAAATCTAATTAAGTTGATTTAAAACTATTCATCTTTTCTTCGATGTCTATGACATTTTCATTGATTTTGTTACATTCGAGAGAAAATACTTGATTTTAGTAAAATGGATTTTTAAACTTTCTACAATCTCTTACAACAGATTGCAATCAATAGTTTTTCGAGCGTTCATCAGAAAAATAATCAATTTTCCACGATTAATCTTGCGCAGATTAGTTTCAATCTGAGTTGTAGAGTGTTCTTACACAAGGAAAGTATGCAGAGCAGAGCTCCGCGGGACGCGGGACCAGTCCCGTCCCGGGACGGGACGGGACGAGACGGGACAGTAAAAATGAAAAGATGGCGGGACGGAGCGGGACAGAACTTATTCCTCTCGGGACGGGACGGGACCAGATCAATTAAATTCTCTGTCCCGCCAAGTTCATACAAGCACAATTGGCATTAAGTATTGTGCATTCATTGCAGTTTTGCGACATGTATGTATTGAGTTACGCATTCGACGTTAGAGGTCATTCGATTGCTTGTCTTCACACAATGATAATATATCACTTGTTTGAATCGATACAGTGATTGTATTGTAATTATTGTTTACGGCATTCCGATCTTTTTTTTATTATTTAGAAATAATATCTTTGTTTTTTTAGACATTAGCAGTTGTTGTTTTAACGAATAAATAAATAATGTCTTCTCCTGAAATTTTGTCACCAATTGCCATTTCACGTGGACAAAATATTACTTCCTGTGATTCCAATGTCTTATTGATCAATCCATCGTTTTCAAATCGTAATTCAGATAAATTTACATGTTCTCAATTGTGAATTATGCTTAAAACAAAGCCCAATGAATATGTGGTTTTAGAAAATACGGGTAAACGAACGTCTGGTTGCTGGAATACGTTTGGTTTTCCTGCGGTCGTTAATCATCATGGTCATTCTAAACGAATTGAAGGCTTTGCTTCATGTCGAAAATGTTTTAGCACTTATTCTTATATTTCTAACAGTACTCGACATCTTAATAAATGCGGGACGGGACGGGACAGGTAGCGCGGGACACGGGACGGGACGGGGACCCTAAAAAGCGAATAAAGCGGGATGGGACGGGCCGGATAAGGTGGTACGGGATGCGGGACGGGACGGGACAAATTTTTTGTCGTCCCGCGGAGCTCTGATGCAGAGACTTATTTGAAATTTTGATGTCGTTCTAATTCATGGAAATTTTCATGATGCAGATAAAATTGTAAAAGACATCAGTCCAACGAACGATGGGTTGCTCTATTATAGTTTTGATATTGAATTACAGATTTGAATCGGTCTTCTGGCTTGACTAGGTCATTTTTTAACATCGATCACCAGTTCACTGACCAAGAAAAAGATAAAGTAGGAAATTAAAACCGTCAATCGAGTATCAATCCGGACTTTTTTTAGTAGGTGTAGATAAATAATTGTGCACGACTTACGCTAGCTAAATTTCAACAAAATATGATTATAAATTAATAAATGAAAGCTACAATTGATCGTAACACACAAAATTTGAATCACAATGAGACCAAAATACCCAGTCAAGATTTCTATTTACTCATCGAAACTTATGAAATTTCTTTTCTGGATTCATTATGAAACTTATGAGTCACTAATACTTGTCTACCTAGCGATGTGTCGGTAATAACCAATCCGACACTTCCCTTCTCCAACACAAAAATAGATGGAGATTTCAAATCTTATCTGTATGAAATTACTAATATGACAAGTGATAAAAGAAAATTTTCCAAATTACGGCAAAACGTGATGAGTAAACACTTTCAATATCGATCTTTTTGTGACTAATATCTCTGATTTTACCAAACATCATCATGTACTTAATACATATTGATGTAATCAATAATGGATAGAAATATTTCCAAACGTATTACATCAATCCAAATTACATCATCGAATTCGGCAACTTTTTCTTCTATCGTTTAATACATAGTCAAAAGTAACTTTACTCAATAAACATAAATTGTTAATTCGTATTAAATTAGAGTGATCTATGGACGTACAAACAATACTCAAGGCTGCCAATATTTTAACATAGATACAAAATAATTGAGAGAGAAAGAAAAACAGTCACACATTGGAAAGAGAAATATATGTATAAAAGAAACTGAAGAAAACTGATTAATTACAGCAGCCAATTACAATATACACTCAACAAACTACACTTATATGTAAACGAAATCAAATTGCAGTTAAGGTTCCATCTACTGAAATTTCGATAGTTGATGTACATATAATATTGAAATGTAGTCGATGAACAACTTAAAATTTTGCTATACTAACAATATTTCGACTTCAGTTCTCAAATTTTAAATATTCGAAAGTACTGATAATCTACGTTATACGATGGTTCAATAACAACTGTTCAAAATCTTCTTTTTATGAAGAAATAATCATTGAAATGTTCGAGCAATCTAATTCTTTTGTCTTAATTATTTTAGATCTAAGATATTACACTGGAGAATTCAACTTTTAAAAGTAAACCTAAAGATCTAAATTCAAAGATCTGATATAAAACGATTGCTAAACCCCTAAAGTAGCTTCAATATGATTTCAAAGCTACGTAGGATTTTTCGCTTTCATTGAGATAGCCAATCTCTAATGAGCTTCAAACCAGTATCTTTTATATGATCATTCATGAAAGAATTTCTGTTGTCTGCCTTCCGATGTGCGCACAAAACCCTACAGCAATACACTTATGTACGCTTTAATCATGCGTAGAAAACAATAATCATTATGATCCAAGATGAAATATCGATTCAAATAGGATAATCTACGAAACTTTCTGTGCTCTCGCTTATGATTCATATAATTTGCTTTTTGATTTTTGTGGGAAATGTTGATAGAAAAATAGAAGATCATTTCTAAAGGACGTCTAAAGTACGGCTAAATCTTGAATAAACTGACACTTTAGTTGCCGACCTTATTTTCTCAGTACTTCTAAATCTAGTACACCTAAATCAATACGTCCTAATCTAGTACGTCTAAATCAATAAAGATGAATCTTTATGCCTGCTTAAGGTTACCTTGTCTCAACCTCACCTGCCATGCTACCAGTATCACCTGGAACGCTACCAGCATCACCTGGAATGTTATCAGCTTCACCTGGAATGGTAGCAGCATCACATGGGATGCGTAGAGTCTGATATGGAATGCTAGAATCATCACCTGAGACGCTCTCAGTGTGACCTTGGATGCTAGCAGCATCGCCTGAATTACTTTAATCAGAACCTCATAAAGGAGTGCATTAGCATTTCGCATGTTGCACTACCCTAGTACTAAAGTAAGATTGCGCAGTGTGCACATAGACGAGTTTTGATCGTGGCAGCAGGGGGCACAGGGCCCTTCTGCTCTTTGACACTGAAATAAAGGGTCGGTTAGGTTGCCAATGTTTTTCATAAGCATGAAAGCACATTACTAATAGTTATTTTATATCTTCTTCTGTCCCAATGTATTTAGTTGGGACTTAATTCAAATCGCCAACTGATGTGCATCTCAGATGACGTTATCGCCGTGAAAAATTAAATTGAGGGGTGTACTCTAGAATGAGAATAAAGACATATCGGTACAGATTCGGACGCATACATACCGACGCTGTAGAATTCGAGGCACTAGACTTAGACGTATATATTTAGGCGTACAGATTTCGACGTATTGGTTTAGGGGTACGAGATTTAGACTCATAGATTACGATGCATTGATTTAGATGTACAGGTTAGGAAGCATAGATGTATAACCAAAAGATTCATACCTATAGAAAGAACCTAAACGTATAAGGATCGGAAGAGTGAGAAGTGTTTTTTCTATCGTTTTCGACCGAAATGATAAACTGGATCGACTCTTATGATTGAATCCGATGACAAAAGTTCTTCAAAAAAAAACCTAATGAGAATGTTTCGGAACCTTCCGCTATCTAATGTGAACAGAAAAGCTTATTTTTTATAGACGGTTCGTAAGAGAGCAACTAAAACAAAATTTATTGAATTCCAACAATCGATTCTTATCAGTTAGAATTAAGTTTCATAATTGATATTTCAAGAAAAAACGAAACGTGAAAATGTCAGACTCCGGTCAATTTCGTATTAATGTTAAAAACCAATCTATTTTATATGAAAACATATTTAAAAAAGGATTTTTATCCCAAAAAGATTGTTCCTAGACTTAGTTAGATATCGAATCTACCGAGGAAGAAAAATATGCTGAATATCACTGAACCTGTGAGATTATGAAATTAGAATGTAAACGGAAGAATTTTCAAATGTTATTCTCATTTCGAGAAAATATCTATTGCAATATGTATAGAATGTATCTCTGTCAATAATAATCATTCATAAGTATACAGTTCGTCTTTAAAACGATGAGAAAAAAACACTGACATTAATCGAGTCAATTTTCGTTGATTCTAAAAATGATTAAGATTCAGATAGATCAGATTCACATGAAAGAAATGCTAATTCAAATGAAGATCTTGTTATAAATCTATGAAATGTATTTGAACCGAATATAAACTAAGTAGGGAGTACCAAGATGATGAAGCAGGGAAGACACACCCATATTTGAAAAGATACATGGGCATGTATAGTTCTAAGTGAGTCAAGACTCCTGAGTCAAGCATCCCATGCTCATGACTCAAGGAATCCTGACTCAAAATAGTAAACAAGCATACCAAAGATGACGTATCATGACTGAAGACCATGACAGATCTTATTGACATAACTGGAGCGTTACAGCAGACTATTCTTATTGCGTAATTTTCTTCGAATGAGTATTAATCAAAGAGTGGGTGACCTATCTACCATTCAAAACAGTCTGATTTATAGCTCAGTTAGACAATAAAATGCTTTTTTTTCGCTAACTTACATCTCAAATAATATTTAGTATTATTCCAATGACATTTTTATTGGTGTGATAAAAAAAATCCTATGCGTTTGTAGGTAGTCCAAGTGCACTTGAGAAACATAACAGTTGTCGTAATTTGTTTCTGGCAAATGAATTCACATGACTCAAATCAAATAAAACAGTGATGTCACGTTTCGATGTCGCTCTGAAAAATGATTCATACAAACTTTACTTTCCACGATGTCAATTGTATGCAGTTGAATGTTGACAAGATTAGTATTTTATTCAAGAATACTGGCATTATATACACTTTTTCAGAAGTTGAAATTCATCACTACTCGAAGCAAATATTTTTTCATATTTCCCTTGTATTTTCAGAATTGGGTGACTGTCTTTCCCTGTCACAGTCATTCATTCATGTTATGTTACTAATACTTTGTCATTTTTTAATCTTTGTTACTAATACCAAACAAAGTAAGCATCAATGGGCTCATTTTATTTCACTTCCTATGATTTTATTTTCAAATCTATCTTATCTAGTTCTCGTCTACGAGTAATCTGGTAGATGAATTAAGTTAAATTCAAAAGGAGATCTGTTATCAAAATAAATGAAAATGGATTCATCTTTGATTAATTATTATGATTCGTTTCTACGAAGGAGGATTTCATAAACATGCATTGCAACTTCATTCGATCATTACACCTTGATGAATTTAATCAAATTTCATAATAAATAATCAGTTTACATCGCTGACTGTTGGAAGTAGCAGAATGATAAAAATACGAAACCTGAGTTGATATCTGATATACGTGATGAAATATCTAAACTTTGCATAACAGTTAGATCTCATATAATCATTGGAATAAAGTATTTTCTGATATAGATTCACTTATCGTGAATGGTGCATGAAATAAGAGCCTAAGTAGAACGTGATAATATTGTGAAAATAATTAATGAGTACTTGCATAAATATATATGTGCTGAAAGAACACTTAGATACCACGTAACTATTTCTTATAATTTTCTTCGTGCAAGAGGTCATAAGGTAGTTAGATCTCTCTCTATACTCAAACTGAAGTGACAGACAATGATGCCACTTGGCTTTTGATATTAGTTGTGGCTATGTTAATCTTACAGCTGACATGTCTTCATATGGAATAAAAGGTCAAAAATCTGAATCACAAAATCAACACTTCTGACATTTACTAGAAAGATCCCAACACAGAAAAAGCCAACAGTCAAATAAAGAGCATGTGAGTATCATGCTTGGTATTTTCAGTCTATGCGAAATCTCTCGATTGTTTTTAAGAGTGGAATTGGTTGTTTGTTTGTCGTTTCCTTGACACTTCAAAAAACTTGGTAGCATAGTGTTTCCAATAGAAGGTGTACCAAGCAGAAGTAAAATGTACAGAACATCTGCTAATTCTCATTTACACTCTGATTTACACTTTGCTCTAAATACCAAAATCGACTGTGTACACTTTGATTCTAGAACTTTCCCTACTGTATAAGATATTAGAATATGACCTTTGAATTATTTTTGTTGTTCAATCTCATTTTCTTCTCATATTTTAAAAAATATTGTGTCAGATTATGAAACAGTATGTCTACTTATCATTGATTTGCATGCGGACGCAAAGGGGTCGGAATGAGAGATTTAGCTACATTGTTCTTCATTTCAATCACATTTGCGCCCTGATTGGTGTGATACACATAGACAACATAATGTGACGGTGACGGCGCTGTAATTAAAATGAAGAAATACAGTTGGTCGAAAACTCCGAGAAAACCTTAGCCAAATATTTTTCAAGCAGGTGACCCTTACATCTCTTGCAACATCCTTTTGTCCCTGCTAATTACTTTCTAAATTTTAGTTTGTATTCATTACTGCGAAACGAACAATAATTTTGTTTGTTTAGATTAAAAAAATTGGTTTCAGTACGCTTTGCACACTTTGGTGCCAAAAATAAAGTGTAAACGTACACATTGCTCATATAAGTAAAGTGTACATGCACATTTTGTTTTAGATTTCCATTAGGAACACTGCTTGGCAGACATTTACTTATTTTTTGTTAATCTCTCAATTTTTCATCGGTCGATTAATAATTCCAATACTGTTTATTCCTGATTACACTACCTACTTATGATGCACGATATTCGCTCAATAAATTTAACGAATAGGTTACATGTAGTTTCTTGTTTTTAATGTAGTGCACCACAAATAGAGTTCTGCAACTGTATGAATGTCGCTACCCTATCCTACATTTTGTGTACCCTAACCCGACCCTGCCCTAGGGTAGGGTTGCAGTTGCAGGGCTCTTACTACAACTACCACTGAATGTGCCTTTTAAAATGAATAGATATTTTTAATAGAGAAAATGGGTCCATCGATTGTTCATGGTAACAAGAAGGGAAAATTGTTTATCTTGATTACATGCGAAGCGTAGAGAAATCGCATGTTTATTATATTTATATAGCAATGGATGGCACGTATATTAGCGCCACCTATGAAATAAATTAGTATGGTCTGTCAAAAGTGAAAGAATTGATAACTATATGTTCAAAAGTACGTAATAATTATTCATAAAAAAAATTATCATTCAAAAAAACATCAAACAAATATATATGTCAATGTGCACGATGATGAAGAGTTGTTACTAAATTATTGTTGGATTTCAGAATGTAGCAAATAATCGTAGAGGTCTTTGTTTGGCCCCTATGCATATGATATGACCCTTATATTTTTCTTATTGAAATAGAGTCTTGTTCCTTTCATTTCAGTGAACATTATGGAGCCTGATTTTGAACGTCGTCTTATACGATCCATGTCAGGTTGTTCATCACTTTCGTCATCACCGTTCTCATCCCCAGTCTCGTCTTCATCACCGATCAAACACAGTGATCGTTTCATTCCACTTCGGTATTTATCACAATCATCAGCATTTTTCATCGACCAAGAACAAACTCATAAAGGACCAATGATCGATAAAAAATCTTCGCGTGATCCATCAACAACGACCAATACAGGTACTAATTCTTCTACAACAAGTGGAACAACTATAGCTGCTGATAGAACTAAGGACGTATTAACTTATCAAGCTTTATTACAAAATGAAATGTTTGGAACACAAATTGACAGTCTCTACGATGAGCAACACATGAATAGTGTTTATTCAAACAGTAACAGTACTCACCATCATTCAACTGCAACTACAAATCAACCTGGAATTAACGATTCACCTATTAATGGAAGCATTAATGCTCAAGTCGGAACTGCCACAGTAAATGGACAATCTGTCGGGGGAATACTTCATACGACAGCAGTATCAGGAATTAATGTAAGTAGAACACATCTTATTGAAACTAATCTACCATGAGTATACAATCGTTTGTTGAGTCAATTTATTCCTTTATGCTGAAATTAAAATTCCCCTCTCGAAAAGTAACTCGAAACTCATTCATGGAAGATCGTCATAAATTCGGCGTACACGATTTTATGATCATGAATATGCACTTCTAGTTGCCTACTGACAAAAAACAAAGAATTTCTTGCTTTGAGTACTTTGATAAGTATTACATATTGACAAAGATAGTCTTGGGAAATGTAGATTTTCTTGAGCTTCAGAAATGATGACTTATATTCTTGACAGTCATTCTTTTGCAATTGTTGTAATGGGTATGTCAGTATTGAGCAAATGTATGAAGAAAATTTTACACATAAAATATACGACACAATTAGACTTCATAGTATTTATCTATGTTGCAGTCTTAAAACAGAATATGTTATAAATTTTAGGGAATTCTTTCTCAATCTTCTCAGCAACGTTTACCATATACAAATACGAATTCAAATTTATTACGCACACGTGATCCAAATACAATATTTCGCTATTCAGCTCGTCGTAATATCGATGACCTACATTATTCACCATATTCTTTATCTCAATTGTCACCAGCATCAATCCGTCTTCTACGCTCACCACGCAAACAATTAAGAAAAATTCCCAAAACTCCATTTAAAGTTCTTGATGCACCTGAACTACAAGATGATTTTTATTTAAACTTAGTTGATTGGTCATCAACGAATATTTTAGCTGTTGGACTCAATGCATCGGTCTATTTATGGAATGCAAATACAAGTAATGTTACACGATTATGTGATTTACAAACTGAATCAGATACAGTAACAAGTGTAGCTTGGAGTGACCGTGGTCAATATGTGGCTGTCGGAACTCATAAAGGTAATTTAGGATTTAAAGTATGCATGCTGATGAAGATGATGTCCTTCTTACATTCTATTCCAAGCAAGATGAAAAACTTGTTTTTGGAAAAGTATTTAGAGGTTCGTGCTTCGGTTCTAGTTAGCACTGATCTTTTAACATATAATGTAACCAAGAGAAAAATAGTCTTCTTCGGAAAAAATTTCCCATTGCTGGCTTTTAGATTAACGATAGGTGGTAGCAGTTTCTTTTGCTTTCCGAAAGAGACACCTCGTTGGATTAATATAAATATCATTGAAAGCTGTTAGTGTAAATTCTTTAGTCTTGAAATATGATACATTGTGATAGTTTTTCTGTTAATCATAAAATATCTGCTTTATTCAACTTCACTAAAACCAATTGTTTATTATTATAGTTAAATAAATTCTGTAGAATATCATCAATTAGACAGTGGATATGATTTCATCAGATGTTAAGGATATGTGTCTGGTACATGTATACGAGATATATCTTTGAATGTCTTTCTGTTCTTTAGTGACGAAATATGAAGTCGTTCCAGTGTTTTTTAAAGCTGTCTCTGGAAAAATTTGTTCGTTTCTCTACAAGAATAAAACCGTTCTTATAATCTTAGGACACATTCGCGAGTATAACAATACAGAGGTCTTCCTAAAAATAGTAAGACAATAGATAAACTTTCATCGCGTATTCGTTGAAAGACCTCTCCAGCTTTGACGTTCTTTGAGAAGTTCAGAATCAATTTTATCACAAAACAGTATTTCACATTTGAAGAAAACAACTTTATTCATACACGCCGAGGTGTATACTTGGAGAACCTCGCATGTATTGAGGAACGTATTGTGCTAATAGGAAATTTCATTTTTTTTACAATTATTTAGTTATTGACATCGGTAAATTTTGATAGTCAGATGTCGCACAAAGATTTTTTGGGAACGTTGATTTTCTTGTTCTAATTCTAAGAAGAATTCTTACTAATAATAGTCTGCTTTGATTATTTTACCCAGTAATAGATTTTTCTTTCTCGTTCTACCCGTGTAGAATAAATTAGATCATTTGTATTAGGAAAAAATGAATTCAAGAAAAATTTTGTTGGTGAGACTGCCAAAAGTTTGACTTTTTTAAAGAAATAGTAGAAGCCGCCCTCGTCATAGCATACGACCGATAAGATAGTATAGAATATCTCGGGTCTGCTGACGTGTCTATAATTTTATTTCAAAGATACAGAGAAAGTTTAATTCTACTTCAACTTGATGTTTTATAACGATAACTATCCATCCAACATCTCCTTCTTCGTAATAACTTAACTTTATCTAAAGAGTGATAGCATCTGTTGGAAACTTCCTGATTGAAGATCTGATAAATAGAGCCCTGCAGGTTGTAGATAATCTGCCCTGTCTTGTCTAAGCAGATTGCAGGGTACCAGTAGCGTAAACTGTAACCTTTAACCTGCAACTAATATTATGTAGTAGATGTAGTCGACCTCTTTCCAGAATTATTTGATAAGAAAAGGCTAAAACTGATAATGAATTAAAAATTAATTTAGATTGATCGCAAATGCATTCAATAGAAATAATAGACATGTGCTTCAGTAGTATATTTTTTGTGTTTATGAACATCTACAAATAATTCTATAGTACATGGTATTACTTTTCTGATTTTGAGCTGTATTATTTTTATTCTTTTGTCCATTATTATAATTACTTTATCGTCAGGAAGGAAAACGACAGGTTGCACTATCGATAACATGCTCTTGCATATGTATTCTTAGGACTATCATCATGAATAACTTCATATTCGAAATTCCTGCAAGTTCGGCTACATCAGAGCGTGTTTTTAGATCATCAGATTGAATATTAGAGAAAAGACAATTTTTAAATCCCGATTTTGTTAATGATATTTTAATGATAAGAAATTTTCGAAATGAATGATTTCGTGCTTTTTGCTTTGTAATTGAAACAAAGTGAATGAAATTGCATAATATAATCATGTGAAAGTTCGAATTTTTCTCAATTTTAAAAAAACTACTGGGCAGATTACAGGTTACGAAAAAATGTTCTTGAGCAGAGCATGGTGGGGTATGCAAACAAATTACAGGGCAGGTTACAGGTTGCCAACATCTTGTAACCTGCAGCCCTCTACTCATAAAGGATCAACAAAGAAAGAAAAAGAAAATTCCATGCTGCATGACAATCAATGAATCAACATGAATGCGTATGATTAATCCTAAATATAAAGAGAGAGAATTCGTATGATTACGTCTGAAGAAGATGCAAATCATGAGAGATAGTCTAGCAGATCGAATTCGATACACAAGTGAATATAGAAGTTATTTGTTTGAATCTGGGCAATCATTTAGAACTAGATGAAGAAGTCAGAGTTCTTATCACAGAAAAACGCAACAGTTCGAAAGTGCAACAGGATTTCATAAGAAGCATTCCTATTGTTTTTCGAGAGATTTTTTTTTGACATATGCTTCTGCACGTTGATCAGCATTGCCTTGCAGTTTTAGCTTCTAAAAGTGTAACGGAGAGGTCAATTTTATAATCTATTCTACCAGTTATTCATAAAATGATGAATTCATTCAAGTATGAATGAATATCTTTTTGCGTTTTAAAGATTTATACCAGAGAAAACTTTTGTCTTCTGTGTCGAAATAAACGATGTTGCAGTCTCAAAATGATTGGGAACAATTGCGAGTTCAAAACTTCTAACGATTGTGAAGTCATAACGAGTCTCGCGACAGTTGTCCACTAGATCAGAAATCAACTCGAAGTTCATAGAAGTTTGACCTTTCAAATTGAAATTTTCATCAAAAGAATTTTGTTACTACAGCAATTCATTTTTTTACAAACGAGTGATGATTCATGTTAAAATCTGCACTGGTTTTCTGTAGACAGATCTGAATCGATCACTGACTTGCATCTATTTTCTATCGTGAAGCCAATGCCTATAAAATATTGACTTAAAATTCAAAAAACCTTCCAGTTCTCATCGTGACTGCTACTCTGATTCCCTATGTGGAAATAAATATATTCGAAAAAAAAAGCATTTTTTCGATCGCGTTATTTCTCATCGAAATCAAGGAGAAGTTTCATTTTGAAAATTTTTTCAGGCATTGTCCAAATTTGGGATGCAACAACAAATCGTAAAACAGTTTCGTTTCCACGACATACAGCACGTGTTGGTGCACTAGCATGGAATGATCATTGTATATATTCAGGCTCACGTGATCGTTTTATACTACAGAATGATACACGCTCAAGTAAACAAGAACGTAAATTAGCTGGACATAGACAAGAAGTATGCGGATTGAAATGGTCACCAGACAGGCAATTATTAGCAAGTGGTGGAAATGACAATCGCTTATTAGTATGGAATCAGTCGTGTATGAATCCGATACAAATTTATACTGATCATACAGCAGCTGTGAAAGCAATTGCGTGGAGTCCACATCAGCAAGGTCTTTTAGCAAGTGGTGGCGGAACAGCTGATCGCTACATTCGATTTTGGAATACACTAACTGCACAAAGTTTACAATGTATTGATACAGGATCTCAAGTAAATATTAATCGAAGAGATATATTGTTATTTATGAATTTTTGTTCCGATTTAGGTATGTAATTTAGCTTGGTCGAAGCATTCGAATGAACTTGTATCAACGGTATATGAATAGATTTTCTTTTAAAATAATATTGTAATCATTCTAGCATGGTTATTCACAAAATCAAATTGTTGTTTGGAAATATCCGTCAATGTTACAATTAGCACGTTTAACTGGACATACTTTTCGTGTATTGTATTTAGCTGTATCACCCGATGGCGAATCAATTGTGACAGGTGCCGGAGATGAAACCCTTCGCTTTTGGAATGTATTTACAAAATGTCGCGCCAATAAAGAGTCTGACAGTGTACTTAATTTATTTAATAAAATTCGATGATGATCAGTTTTTTAGTTTTTCTTTTCATTTTCATATATTTGGGTGTCAGTACTATCAGTTTCACAACAGTCGTATGTTTTCACTATTTATTTATTGTTTCTTGTTGTCTTGTCGTCCTTTGTCTGTTTTTTTTTCTTTTCATTTTATTTGTGTTTCTCTTTTGTTTCAAATATTCCTGAACATTACGTTTATGTGTAATACTTGGATTTTTGAAGGCAAAAGAGTGTGTTCTGTTTTTTCTATCTACTTTTCAGTTCTATGTGTGTATATCCGTGTAAATGAAATCGAGAAAACAACAAGAACGACTCAAAAATGTTATTATATAAGTATATACTTCTATAAATTTTACTTTTTATTCAATATTCGAATTGCAGAATGACTAGCATGGTTTTCATTACTGACAATATTCAAGTTCCTATCAATGAAATCAATAGAAAAAAGATTTCGATTTGTCTTAAGAGATGTTGACAGTGTCTATTGTTATTGTTAAGAAAATGTCTGAATTAAGAGAAGACTCGCAAACATAATTTGGCGTCAATCAGACGAAAACTATGTAGATAACTATAACCCACAATAAGACAGATTGCTAAACTACTAGTGTTTTTTTTTGAGAGGAATACTTTATTTTCTATTCCTGAAAGTTAAAAGGTTCTTTTCTTCATAAAAAGAAGAAAGTGATCAAAACGATAGAGATTAATCAACTGCATTTTTCACCTTCAATAATCATAGACAATGACTGTCCAATAAGTAAATATTATAACAGAGAAGAATTATGTATGATATTGATATTGCCTTAATTAGACCAACTTTCTAACTTACAAAATAATTGCATTAATTGTTTTGTATGTGATATACTTTCAATTTTATTCGAAATGATAGCTTAATAGAAGGCCAGTCTTGTAAAATGGATGCATGCCATTAGTGAAGAATTATAACTGAATGGACGCCTTACGTTATTGATAAAATATCTAGAAGTGTCAAAGAAATTTTAAAAAGAGACTTTTTTTCTTTTTCAAACTCGGCACAAAAATTGAATTTAGCCGCCAGTTTCGAAATAGGATCGATGTTTATTTAGTCGCTTCTATACTGGGCAATACTCAGAAATCTGTGCCCGGCACAGTTTCTGTTTCTACAACGAATGTAATGGTTTTATTTCAAATAAGTACACATGAGCATCAGAATCTGAACTTTGATGCTACTGCTTCAAAAAGTCAGCCTTTTATTATCAATTAGGCATGCAACGAACCCGAACGTTCGGGTTCGGTCGTAGGGTTCGGGTTCGTATATAGGGTTCGGGTTTGATCTCGATTAAAACTATTGTGGAAGATTCGATAAGAATCAAAAGCAACCCGATAGCAATACGATTCCGTCTCAATTAACATAAACTAAGCAAAGGTCTTGTTTACATCTATTTGCTTCGAATTTCGAAAAATTCAGAAATGAGAGCTTACTACTGCAAATATTTTGCTCATTACCCCATCTTTCGATTTGAGTAGCTTAAACCAAACCCACACTAGAAATGGATCCGAACCCGAACCCCAAGACCGAACCCGAACCCGAACCCGAACTCTAAGACAGAACTGAAACCCGAACCCGAATCCCGAACTGTTCGGTCCGAACTACGAACTCGGGTTCGGATTCGTTGCATGCCTATTATCAATAGAGAAGTTAAAATTATTTGTTGTAATTTTTCACCCAATTAATATTTGATACGATTCTTGAGTTTTCCAAAGCCGACCTACAATCGTTCAGCTATTATCGAGTTTATTTTTGGTTCTAATTTTCAAATATTTCATAGATACATAAAGTTATCGACTGAGTATGGATGAAGCAAAGTCATACTCACACTCTTAGATTGATAAGATGTTTCATATATTTGCAAGCATCTTCTCGTATTGAACTCAGCGTTCTGATATTGATTTTCATCTTGTTTATTTGAACGATGAAGAATAAACTGTCTCGTGCGCAACCTTGAAATGTTCATCTACTGTGCTACAATCTAAAATAGACAATTAAACACTTGCAAATGAAACAGATCAGAAACAAACATATACATGTTTACAAAGAATGATATCCTAGAGTAGTTAGCAAGTATCTTTATTAAGTTTATCATGTTCTACGTTGTTCATTTTCAGTGAAAAAAATTTAAATATTTCCAAAAAATGAAAAATCTGTTTAATCAAAAAAGTTTCGAAAGTAAATATGGACATGTTACAAAAGAAGAAAGGCACTTCAATCGAAATTAAATCATCTATTCTTTGGAAAACTAGATCTTACATAGATTGATATTCTTCATTCATTTTTGAGGAAACGGGTCAGGTTCTCAGAAAACAAATATCTATTCGTCCATGATTCCTGGAAAGTGGAAGTTCATATTTTCGCAGAGTACGAAAATTTAGGAAATCGGAACGAGCTAGAAGTAGCGTGTGCGTGTCTTGTCCTCAATAAATGAACTATAACTCATGTATACGAAAAAGAAGTGGATCCCTCCCCAGATCAATCAAAACGAATATCTGTTACGGACCGTTGAGTGGACGCAGTTATACGGACCGACACATCATTAAAATAGGGCCGTATACGGCCGTATTTTCACAGTAAACGATCCTTTATTACTGTGCCCAGAAATAGTACTGTATACGGAGCCGTATACTATGAAAATACGGCCCTTTTTTAATGATGTTACGGTCCGTATAACTGCGTCCACTCAACGGTCCATATCGTTCGACCTGGGTTCTCATCTCATTTCAACTCTACTACTTCCTCTTCATTCAAATCTTCCATATCTTTTTCATTCCCTCTTTTTCGTCAGAGTATCACGTTTTGTTTTGTAAAGGACTGACATTTCCGTATTTGTGAGCTATCTAGCATTGTGTTTATTCCGCTGATTTTCTCTCTGTTCGAGGTTTTATTCTGTAAGATTATATCTCTTTTAGTATTAGTTATTTTTCTTGTCTGTTTGTTTCGAATCTTTTGTCATCGTGATGACAATTGATGATTTTGTCTTAGATTAACTTTCGTCCAACGAATCATTATTCATCTACACTAGGAACTTTTATAAAATAGTTGATTTAGAAGAGTTGGTTTTTGTTGTCCTGGTTTACTCATAAAGTTGTTCGTTGAAGTTAGAACATTCATTAATTCGTTTTTTAAAATTCGTGCTTATGATAACATGCTTGTTGGGGGTGGCTTATTCTATTGTAATTAGAGCAAATTCGTTTGTTTTATAGAAAAGGAATTGGTTTGTATGATGTTTTGTTTCATTATTGACTTTCTATTCAATTAACTAAGATTTTTGGGTCTACGAAAAGTGCGCACGAGATATTTAACTTTTGTTTCGTGGTAGAAAATAATCAAAACAACACAAGATACACGGAAACATTCGAACATTTTTAATCGAAATTGAACTTGAATTATGGTGAAAGATGTATAATAGGTAGAGATGATTATCCTGTCAAATGACTAACGATTTTTGATCAACCAATAATTGATCCGTTTGATACTTTGTCGAAATTAAGTTCAGCTCATTTTGAGAACAAAATGTTCTCTATAAAAGAACACACAAGAGATCGAACTAACAGAACTGATTATTCTCTATATTATTCTATCATGTCTACTGCTGTTCAATTTACTACAACAGAGAAAGGTCGACCGTTAATGTTGGTGAACCTGTTTCAAAGAAAAAAAAATATCAACATCTTGACAACCGTTTACAAAATCTTGCCTCGAATCCTCACCGCAACATTATTGATCAAATTACGGCTTCAGCACATAATATTACTGTAAATTAGATATCCTCATTAAAAATATCCATTATAACCATATAATCACTATGATCACGATAGTTTATGTGTCTATTTTTTCTCTGTTCACAAGTCTATATGTTTCAATATAGGATTTAAAAAATAAAATAAAGCTAATAAAATTTTTTTTCGTTAAATATTTGATAACGTTTCACACTTCGTGCGCATCTTTCCGTGCGCAACTTTCGTCGTGCGCAATTTTCGGGTTCCCAAGATTTTTTGATTGATAAAATCAATGGGAATATGTTAAACACGACAGATGAAGTAAACCCCTGTTTCAACATCGAGATCACTGTTAGCGATAAATCGTTTGTTTCAATTGATACTGCGGTTTGGTATTATTTCACGAATTCATCGTGATTCTGCGGCTATTTTTCCTGTGAACTATAGGAAGTGAGGGATTATAGAACGAAACACAGGTATATATAAATATATGTTAATGTATACCTGTGGGTTCGTTGCACGGGTTATATCGTTTTCTTCCTCACTGTTAGATAAGAGTCAATGAAATAACTTCGAGATTCAGCTAAGAATTTACATTGTTAAATACATGTAAGTAAGTATCAGATATCGTTTTATATCAATGTTTCCATTTACTGTTTTGGATTTCTTCTATCAACTAATTTCTTAAACATTTTTTAAGTTAGTTTTTTTTCATTCTTTCGAATATAGCTTTTCGCTTTTTTTTTCTTTGCGTCGTACTTGAATTTTTAGTTGAAATAAAAATGAGTTCATTTTTAGAAAATCTGGTTAAATTCTAAGTAGAAATACATATATAGAAACAGGGAATCAAACTATGACGATCAACAGTTAAGAAGGATCAGTTAATGGAGATATTTATACGAAACGTTGAAATGCGAGATGTCCTCATGTTTAATTTGATGGGTAGAAGCCATCTGAAATTTAAAAATGAAAGACATGCTGATAAATGCAATGATATTTGTTAGTTTGATCGAATTAAATTGAGTATTCGATAGATGTTGTTGATTAGTTTGCATTAAGTATTTTTTTCTTACAGAAGTTTTATCTGTTGATCATTCAGTGCAAAGTCTATACTTGACATCAAATAAGAGAGAAGTTTTTTAAATTTATCATTAGGACAATTATATTTTATTATTGATCCCAATCTTAGTTTTTAGTGAATCTCACATTGCAACGCATCACAAGATTTTCTATAAATCTATTCAAAATTAAAACCTATATACGTATTTTCAAAACTGATAGATGTATTCATCTGTTTTTCTTTTCGTCTTTGCGATTGCTCGTGAATGTGCCGATCCATTCTACTCGATATATGTCAAAATGTTAGGTATCAGAAGAGCTAAAACGCTCTGTTTACAAGGAAATATCCCTGAGTAGTTATTACATGTAAATATGAAATACTGTTTTCTTCATAGATTCTGATTACATCATAATTATTAAACAGCGTTAGTAAATTCAGTTCGAAGCATTGCCAGGCTTTTGAATCAAGTTTACATTTATACAATTGCTTATCATAACACAAATTTGATCAATTGTGGCCCTGCTCAAACTCTCGACTCCCCGATGAGATTTCATATGTCAAGAAAAAGCTATTGGATGTTCACCCATTCATCAGACAAATAGATCTAAAATCAGCTACCAGAAATGATTTATTTCTCGATCAATTGATCCAAAAATATACTATTTTGCATAAAATTGGATTTTTAAATATAAATAAGGATTTTGTGGAAGAATGATAGTTTAAAAATTGATCACGGGATTCAAAAATATTGAAAACGTAACAGAAAACATAAAATTTTATGAGGCTAACAAATCGTTTTCGAGGTACATCCTCGATAAATGTGTTTTGATTTTTTGTCATAATTTTAGAAATATCAAACACCAAATTGGATTGCCCTTTGCACATATCTTAGTACTTGATCAAGATTTTTTCTTATAAAGTCAAATTTGTTTTGTTAAACAATTTCTTCAAATTCTTATTGATCAAAATAAAGATATTTTCTCTGATGATTTATAAGATTATTTCAATGATACACTTAAAGACGAAGTTTAAAGAAATATTCAATACGAATAAAGGTGCAGCAATTCAAACTATTTGCTTGAAATCGGTCCGAATTGATTGAACTTAATAGTGTCAATGTCGATGTTAATCTGGACATCAATCTAAGGCTGTGGGTCTCAATGCGAGTCGGTCTCAAAGGAATGTTGAGAATCTCCGCAATTCCACTGAAAACCTTGCAACCACCCGATGTAATGCCTACTCGCACCGTCAACTATACATGCTCCTCATCCACCCAGGCACACACATCATCTAACAGAGTTTTATCTAACGATAAAAATGTTTAATGAAGAGGCAGTTTTTTTATTAAGAAATAAAAATTTCTATTTAAACGTTTGAATTAACATCACATCATTCGAAGAAATTAAAAATGGAGAACTAAAGTGGCAGGAATAGCAATGTCGTGCTAAGCAAAAAATGTCAACGGACCTATATCGAAGGTGACAATAGCAAGACGTATGTTAAGATTAGAAGGTTTGTAGAACAGTCAGAATTCAAATACTGACGACGATAGATATTTGGATGTGAGAATGTGAGAATACATGAGAACTTTCTTGAATTCTCACAGTGAATGTATAGTGAACTATTCATGGTTTGTTAATGAGAATCAAGAAGACACAGCAGGTAAAAACATTATTCCATGAGAAGCTAGAGCATCCCCACTGGCATACATCATATCAAATTTATTAATCACATAAAGAAATATAGTATTTGTTTGACAAAATTCTTCTTCAAAATCTCTTTCTGCCATTTTTATGATCTTTTTTTATCTAACTCTAAAGTTACACGATTTCGAAGATAACAAATATTTTATATTGAAAATTACAGAGAGATGAAGTAGTATTTTGATATTTATATTTTTCACAAACTAATCGGCTTCATTCTATTGATCAAGATGTTCCTTCTGCACATTACAATGATAGTTAATACCTTCTAAGTAACATTATTGATACATACTAATGCTCGAAAACAATCGTCTACAACACTACGTCTACTGATTATTTCACTTGATGGTAAGATAGAACAGAGAAGGATTCGATTACAATTTAGCAATCACTTGTTTCGAAAGATTTCGTCATGATTATTTGAGTGAACAAGACTTGACTACATTAAATCGGTTTCGTAACGAGGATGTAAAAGCAATGCAAGGAAGGCAACCAACATTTACTACATTGACGCTTCCTAAACATACTCCGATTGCTGCAGGTCTATAGGGAGATGTATAAAACCTAATTACTTGATATTGTCTTGTGTATGAAATCTAGGAATGCATCAAGAAGAACATGTTACGGTACGTAATTCATTCAATGATCGATTATTAAACAAAACTATTCGAATGAGTATCTATTTCATTTGTTTACTCTAATATCAAATATAAATCATTAGTCTTTTATTTCTTTCCCAGATAGTCGTGACGATGGACAATGGTCGAATCCGAAAGCAGAGCCTCTATATGGATTACTGCAACTAAACAAGTTACTTATTTACAATGAAAACATTCGTCTATTCATTTCACATTACAATTTTTAGAATGTAAAATCTGCAGTTCTTTTTTGGCCCGCAAGTCATGATGAATTTCATGGTATGCGTCCACTCGTCTATAATTGGTTGTACAGTCATAGTATACCTTTTCGTGAAAAAATAGGCAATGCTATTAGTTATTTA
The DNA here is from genome assembly GCA_900239685.1 of Rotaria macrura. Taxonomy (NCBI): domain Eukaryota; kingdom Metazoa; phylum Rotifera; class Eurotatoria; order Philodinida; family Philodinidae; genus Rotaria; species Rotaria macrura. The sequence goes on along the minus strand of OENT01000425.1, from coordinate 44,849 downwards.
CGTGAATTACCAATTCAACGCGTTATGTTATATCAATTGTATAATTAACAAATTCAATTACATTTCTTTTTCAAAATGATTATTCTGTGTCAGAAGTAATTACATCATACAGTAATTAGAAACGTACGACAATATGTTCATTTTTATGTCTTTCTTAAATTAGTTCGTTCGACTTGATAGTGATATTGAATAAAACAAAGAGTGAGCTCAATGATGATATAAATATTATTATAGTCTCCGATCATGTACGTATGAAAACGATAGCTTAGAAATCGAATAGCTAGACGTATTTTGATGAAACCGTTCATCAAGGCAGATTTGTTGCATGCTTTTTAGGGTATGAAAAATGTAACAAAAGTAGTGCGGCCTGTTTTTGATGAATATCTTGATGCAACATCAGTTGAAACAACTGCTCTTGTCGGAGCATTATTCAATGGGATGCCGAAAAGTTGATGAGTAAGCATGTGTGATTTTCATATTATATTTATGACAAATGTGTTATTCTAAAACTACAGACTGAGGAAGTGTAGAACGATCTTAGTGATATTCCTGATGTAACAGTTTATAAGCGTAATGGAATATCTGACTGATTCGATTATTCAAAACCAGCACATTGACTTAGAGAAATTACTGCCTTAGCAGATAAGGAAGGTCATTTTCTATCTTCCACAAGTCTTCAACAGACTTCGTCGAGCAGTTTTTCCAAATTCACATTTAGGCAGTTAGAAATCAAACTTTTGCTAATAAGGGGGCTCACGAGTGTGACAATGTACTCGCAACCAGTATTTTTGGCTCGTGCTTCTTCTTTCAATACAAATGTATCGATCCATTCACTGAAAAATGTTGATATTTATCACATTGGCTATCACATTCTAAAACTTAATCCGAATCCTCATGCTACTGCTGGTTCCATAGTCAATCTTACCAGTATTTTCCATGTGACTGAAGATGTTACGATGCCAACCATTATATCTGGTAATATAATAATAACGAGTTTCCCAACAACTATGGACAACGGCTGTTGCATATACGTCGTCCATTTATATTCTTTTCTACTTATGTACTTCATACTCTCTTTTAGTTTTTGAAACTTCTTTTAAAAAGGAAACGAACAGCTGATGTTTAATCAGATCAAGTATGGTATTTAGTTGAATTATTAGTATTACTACTAATAATGAATAAAACGAATAGTCAAGAATAACCAGCATGACATGTCACTCTTTGGAATAAAAAACATTCCGATTGTATGATGTGATAAAACAGTAAAAAAAGGATTTACTACATACTCATACGATACCAGATATCTTTGTTTCTTTCCTTAATTGTTTTGTGTTATTACTATTCTAATCAGAGATCGGACCAGTACAAATAAACGAAGTACAGGTACAAGTGCCAAGTTGGTAATTCAAAATTGTACTTTGTACTGTACTTAGGTACATTTTACTTAAATCCTATTGTACTTAGTACAATGTACTTAAGTACAAAATACGGTTTTACGTTAAGCTTTGATTAGTTATTTTTTCTGAGGGTCAATCAGCTTCGTCGTCTAATGAAAATCTGTTATTGTGAATCACAGAAGAAGCTAGTATCCATATTATGAACCGTTTCCTTTTTACACCATCAGTTTCTGCAGAATTGTGAACCTCTCGCCCTGCATTTTCTATTGATACTATCAGAGTTAGGGATACAACAGCGACAACAGCAGTTCCTAAGGCCAATCAATCAACTATGATAAGCATCTCTACGACTACAGGTCTCACTATATAACCGCAGATATGATTTTACTCTCCTTAACAGATTCAAATCGAGTTCAACACTTACCACGTATAGAAAAAATTTCCTAATTTGATTATTGTGATCAAGAATGGGTGTTTTCAGATAATATCGAGATTTTATAAATGGTGACGAAACCAAAATGGGGTCGTGGAATTCGAATCTGAGCTCCATTTCTTTTAAAATCCTATTGGTGGGTTAAAACCAATACGCATGCACCAAATCCTGTTTTTAAGTGATAAAGACGACTCATTTTCGATGTGAAGAACCGTCAGTTCTTGTCAAATCTTCGGGTGCTCTCTACTCAAGCCATATTGCTCTATCTTGTACAATATATAGACATGTCAAATCTTCCTTTAAAAGCTGTAGGATTTGGTAGGATTTGATCGAAAATTCACGTTTTTGGGTCAAATCCTATAACTTTTAAAGGAAGATTTGACATGTGTTTATATTGTATCAGATAGAGCAATATGGCTTGAGTAGAGAGCACCCGAAGATTTGACAAGAACTGACGGTTCTTCACATCGAAAATGAGTCGTCTTTATCCCTTAAAAACAGGATTCGGTGCATGCCTGATAACCAATAGAAATCGACGTTTCCGGGTAATAGTTTTCTTTCTAAGGGTAATTCTAGTCCGGGAGTCAAATCGAATCTAAAGTTCATTCAACACAAAATCGTATTGGCTTTTCAGGACCCTATAGAAATCCCTATTTTTCGAAAATGCCGATTCTTATCGGTTCTTGACTGAGCAATCAGAATCGGACAAACCGTCGAATTTTCAATGTGTATTTTCATCTTTTCGGAAATGAGAATATCTATAACAATACTGGCCAACGCGAATACCGATTCGCACCAATATCATTTGATTTTGATATTGATAATATTGATATTGCTACATCCTTATCTTTGCCATCTATGAATATTTTCTCAAAAAACCTTTCTTTATCGGCAAAATCAAACTGGGGAACTTTTTCTGTATGCCGTTGACGTTTTATTCAGATTGAATTTGTTATAGAAAGTGTAACCAAACATTCGGTTACCGAGATGAATCCGGTGACCGTAGGTTCATTTATCGTCCCTGTTGCATGCTTAACTGCGCTACATTCAAAAAATCCAAACAAGACACTTTAGCTCTTTCTATCTAAGATAAAATAATGTCAAATAGCTATTGAGGATGTAATCGTGATCCTTGATCACTCCATTCTTTTCGTCATCGTCATTGGTGTCCACTTTTTAAAGACTCTTTCTCTTTTTAGTGATGATGCATTGTGTGAACACGACCCTTGTCCTATTTTCATATCTTGTGATATCAAAATCGATTCTTTGTAGACTCGAATCGATTGAAATGAAATTGTTTCAGTCTGATTGAAATCTAGTTTTAGTTTTCAATTTTGTATTTCCTCTAATTTGAAGTTTTAAAAAATTTTTCTAATCAGTTACTAAAAATTCGGTTAGATTACTAAAAAAAAGCCATTGTCAAATCAGCAAAACTATAACATTAAAAACCAGATTTAAATCAAATTTAAATAATGGCGTTTTAATCAATATTCATCAAATTTTTTTACTTTTTGTGTACTCAAAAAGTGAGTACACTACTAAAATCGGTCAGTGTGTCCGTCCGGCCGTCCGTCCGTCCGTTTATTCGATAACTTTTCACAATTACATTCGATTGAGTTGAAATTTTGTGCACAGAATTGTCTCATCAATATCTAGGTCAAGTTCGAAGATGAGAAGGATCCGTCGAGAAATGGCTGAGTTATTGAAAAAATTGTCATTTTTCACCAAACCATCCCTGAGGGGTGGTACAGGGATTTTTTCAAAAAAAACTTTTTTCTCAGAATTATCCACAAGATATATAAATCGACTCAGTTTTTAACGCTGATTCTGAATCTGATATTAGTTTTGAAAAAAATCGTAGTTTTCTAACGAAACATTCACTGAATAGGTCTCAAAATACACAAAAACTGCATCTAGAAACCAAATTGTCTAGATATATCTCAGTTGGCCAGTAGTGTTGGGATTTACCAAATACCTGGTTCTGTAGCTATTTAAAAGGACTATCGAAAGGTAGAAACCCGAAGTCAATAGATATTAATATTGACCAAACCATCCCTGAGGGGTGGTACAGGGATTTTTTCAAAAAAAACTTTTTTCTCAGAATTATCCACAAGATATATAAATCGACTCAGTTTTTAACGCTGATTCTGAATCTGATATTAGTTTTGAACCAAATCGAGCTTTCTAACAGAACATTGGCTGCAAAAAGGTCTAAAATGCACAAAAACTGCATCTAGAAATGAAATTGCCTAAATATGTCTGAGATGATCAGTAGTTTTGGAGTTTCCCAAAAAGGGTTTCCAAGATACTTCATCCGTGCACACATTCTAGGATGACTGATTTGTCTCATTCACTTTTTGAAGTACACATAACTCTCGGGCATAAGTCCGAAGTTTCCGCATTTATTTTTCTTGAAGTTTGACAGAAATACTCAATCCAAAGAAATTATATTTTAGTTTTCATCTTTAAAGAATATTTGAAAAAAGCGTCAATCAGTCGATTTTTTACGACTTCAAAAGCCGTGTTAGAAAGATGAAAAATATTCAATTGATAGAAAACGCGTAAAAACCAACACAAAGTAGAAGAAATAGAAAATAGGATACCTAAAAGAATAGCTTCAATAGTATTAGCAATGTACTGAGTACAAATGTACTTAAGTACAAGTACAAAGTACAAATGTACTTAAGTACAAGTACAAAGTACAATTTTAAAGTAAAAAGTAAATGTACTTGTACTGTAAAACACGTACTAGTATTTACGATTTTCAAGTACTTAGTACGAAAAGTACCAAGTATTGTACGGAGTATCCAATGTCTGATTCTAATTAGTGCATCGAAATGTTGCACTTGCACGAGCTAAACTGTTAGAATATTCGATAGGGATTGTTCTGTCTCGAAGAAAATTTAAGCGTACGCGTAGGTCTTTTTCAACAGGTCTTCACTCATCTATCCACAACCAACCCTTATGCCAACCTTTCATACTCGTGAACAGTATGATTTTGAAAGGCAGTGCTACTGTGTCAAGTGCATCTGGTCTTTTATCAACATTTCAATGATGCTGACGGTGCTTATTGATTGAAGAACAAGAGTATAGGCCTTTTTAAAAACTACATCCATTTCTAGTTTGGATATCGTTGATACCTAGAATTTAATTTTTGAAAATCAGATGCAGCACGATAGTATAACTATAGCGAAGTAATTCCGCTAATGATTATGAGCTGCCATGGAGTATCATCAGACGATAGAAACAGCAATCACTTTCTAATCTCTGCAGTCTTCTTGCCTGCTACTGATTAATTGTTTCTTGTGTCTCACGTATTTGTATTGCCTTCGTGAATTCAAATTGAACCTATTGATTTTTTTCAACTATCAAATAACATCAATATCCCGTAAGTATGCATTTAGTGAAAGTATTTACCAATTCCATACAACAAAAATCTCACTATAAGATACACCAGGACATTCTTCTGAATTCCACTATGGAATCAATATTGAATGTCGAAACAATTTAGAGAAGAATCGATCACTTTTTTCAACAGATGTTTCGTCCATTGCAGTAAGTGTCTGTGACGGATTACAGGATTTACTGCCGTTTCTTTTACTGCCGTTGTAAACTACTGTTTACAAATAGACTTAGTATTTTTGCATATGAAGTTTCTGTTGTAGAAGTTGTATGAATCATTTAGATAAAACTTAATGATCACAGTCAAAGGAAATTTTCTTGCTTTATCTCAAAGGTTCTATTTTCACATCAAACGTTAGTGAATATTATTGAATAGTTTGCTTATAGTTTGTAATGAAGAAAGATCTATCTAGATTTTAATTTGTTGTCTGTATGTCAAAGGTTCTATTTTCACATCAAACGTTCGTAAATTTAATTAAAAATGCTTCCTATAGTTCGTAATGTAAAAAAGAACAGTTTAAATTCTAATTGGTAGCTTCTATCTCACAAGGATTATTATAACTTATTGAAATGGAATCTAGAGTTTTTGATGAGAATTGTTGTTTGTTAAGTTTATTCGAACTGGTTAAAGTTGAATATTAGGAGAATGCTAATTTTCATGAATGAACTATTGTCATTTTAATATGTTCCTTTTTTCCAGGGATTAGTGTGATCATTAGATTATCTAGCTAATTATTCATATAACTTACAAAATTCTTTGAGTAAGTTTCTTGTTTGACAAGTTATTGTTGTGTGATGGTTTTTTTAATCGCATCTTTCAATGGACAATTATTTAATCTAATGTAATGAGCTGAAAGGCGCGACTTCGCAAATTGATTCATTATCATTTACTAGGAAAGTTTTCTCGTACACTCATAAACTTAATATTTGTGAAAATCTGTTTATGAGGAATATTTTTATTACGTTGATAAATTCAATCTTTTTGAAAATAAAACGTAGTGAGGTAAACTAAAGCGTGTTTCAGAAGTCCGTTGGAAAATAAAGTGTGAATGCTATGGTACAATCTAAAACAAAGTACATTATCGAACCTGTTTCGAGGATAAGAATCTTTAAGGTTTCGTATGAATCTGCCATTACGTTCGAAGCTCCAAACTTTTCGATAAAAGTATTCTAGACAAAAAGTACCAGGGCAAGAAAAACACTCATGTTGAGATTTTATACAAAGGTGACTGTGGTACCAAATCGAAGTATTTACCAAGTCTAGCGAATATTCTTTTCGTTTTTGGTAGTTTTTCAGATGTCAGAATCTGTATATCATGTTAATCCAAGGGGGATAAGCGATACTTCATCTACTTCAAAATTTTTGAAGTACAAGGAAGTAAGATGGAAGTAAATGAAAGTAAATGGAAGTA
>OENT01000425.1:0-37600 GCA_900239685.1 Rotaria macrura | reverse complement strand
ATCGTATAGCGCAAGAATCTTTATATCGTCTTTGGAAGAAATTAGAAAAAACACGAATCGATAAAGAATGTTTTTTAAATGTACCGATTTTTGTTAGTTTCGGTATTTTAAGATCGAATAAGTCAAAAAATCCGAATTTAGATCTTTTATTTTTGTTTTTCATTTGAGTTCTATACTAACTCGTCTTCTTCGTTTTGTTCTAGAATTCATATATTTATATTCTATTACTGAATATCTTAATAGAAGATGAACTGTTGTTGACTCAAATAACATTCTTTACAATCGAAACATTTCATACGATGATACATAGAATAAAAATTCAGCTCTCTAATGAAAAAATAGTGAGCGCATAAGATGGCGCTGTATAATTAGTGTTTACGACTGAAAATGTATAATTGTTTACGGCAGTAAATCCCGCGGCAGCAAATCGGTGTTGTGGTCTGTGACACAAACAATTTTGGTTTCCGACTATCGAGCCCATAAGCGTTCGAAATACTTCCGAAGTGCACTTGTTCGACAGGCAAAATGTCGAAAACTTTTGGTGAATCTTACTTAGGCTACTCAACGATTCGAATAAAACACTTCCCAGAACGAATAGCTGCTAATTTTGCAATTTCGTAACGCGACCGTTTGAATAATCAAGTTTCTTTTTTATTTAGGGAAAGAAAGTCAATTCACTACTAAGTAACCAATGTTAAATAAAATGCTTTTATCAACAGTTCATTTGATTAGACTCTTATCACAACAATCACGAACTGCTATTGAACAGCTTTTATAGTTCAAATAGGAACATGATGGTTTTATAAAAAAAAATTTATCGATGAATACTTTTTAAGCATTTTGTTTAAATACTAGATATTGGAAATCTCTTGAAAAATGCTGTAGATGTCGAGTAAATAAAAAAGTATATTTAATCTAGATTTGCATAGCACTAGAAATATAACGACAGCTTTGTATCTGAGGGGAAGGTGTAAAACGAAGAACCAACAGGGAAGGAACAGTTACGAAGTTTAGTTTATGCGACTGACGTAAGAAAGAAAAGAACACGATCGTGATAGGTTATTTGTCTTAATTCTATGATAATGCGTGAACATGTTCTTAAGCCATGTGTGTCATTTACTTGTTAGAAGCATTAATTCAAGTTGATGAGATAAAGTCGTGTGAAAATATCCCCTACGATCTGTTGATCATAATATTAGATTTTATGCAAGTGCATAGTTTAAAAAATAGTAGAAATATGGTGTTCATACTTGGGAAACAGAGTATTTCTATAATCGATCATGTCATTTCTAAATTCTAATGTATTCGTTTTATTAATAACTAGATTTTAAAACTATAGAAAATGATTCGAATGGATTCTCTAACCTCATCAATATAGAATTAATTTTACAGAAAGGTAAATAGTTAGCAAGACATAATCCAAATCTACCAGGCATAGCATATTGACTAGTTTAGCGTCCAAGTGCTTTTTGAAAACGCCTTGATTACATCGGTAGAGCTGTATGTAAATGTAAAGAGTAATATATTCGTTAGTGAGCTAACAGATTATTTTATTCGTGCATTAATTGTTATCAGTGAGAAAATTTTCTTTTCTCCTAGTCACTCCTAATCCACATCTTGAATATTAACTAAAAATTGAAAAGAAAATAAAAACGCCCACTTTAGGGCGCTGTTATTTATCTATGATATCCTTATGTTGCAATCCTAACTGTGTCACGATGAAAAAATGCTAACATTGATCATTAAATCTATCACATATCACGAATATAAAATAGAACACACCAAGTTGACAACGAATATCATAGACAATTCTATAACAAGGATATCGATAGAAATTAAACGATGACGACAACATCTCATCGGCTGAAACTAATCAAAAGTATGTGGCGGTTATTGATGATAATCATCACTCCACTTATTCTGCTACCCCTTCCAATTCTAATTCCATCTACTGTAAGAGCATAAGTTCATGCTGAACACACACACATATACATATATATACATATACATCGATATAAGTCTGTTGTTGCATTTTTTTCTAGCAATCACGTTGTGCTTATATCGTACTTATTCTTACTATTTATTGGGTGTCCGAAGCCATCCCATATGCAGTAACTTCGATATTACCACTTTCATTCTTTCCATTGGCCGGTATAATACCTAGTGATCAAGTCGGCTTGAATTATTTCAAAGTAAGAACACGATGTCTTTCTTCAGGGATTGATCTTACGAAAGTTTTCTTAGGAAATAACAACACTCTTTGTTGGCAGTATGATGTTAGCTCATGCTATGGAACATGTTCATTTGCATCGACGATTAGGATTATTTGTTCTGAGTCTGGTTGGCTCATCAATCAAATGGTATGGCATAATCTTCTTGAATTCGTATTATTGAAAAAGTTGTTTATTGCATCTATTAGGAGCATGGCTGGATTAATGGGAGTTACTGCGTTTCTGAGTATGTGGATTAATAATTCAGCAGCAACAAGTATCATGATACCAGCAGCAATAGCTATTGTTGATGAACTTCAAAATCATCAAAAAGAAACACAAGATAACTCGATCAATGATCGAGTCGAAGATCGTCGACAATCAAAAGAGATTATACCTCTTGAATCAACAGGTAGGAATATGATTTCATCGAATTCATATTATTCAAACCAATCATCAATGTCTCATATTTCAAGTTATGTTTGAAATCAAAACACGTGTTGAAGGGCAAACAAAAGAAGTTCCAACCATTCAAACAACTATTCCCGTTGAACCCAATGGACATGTTATTCAGTAAGTTGGTTTTTCAAATAGTTGAGCATCGTTTTATCTATGTGAACTTTTAAATGATATACGTATCTAATTGTTTTTCTAAACTATATTTTCCAGCGACCAAAATAAACGCCCATCAAGTGTAGCATTAAACTCAACTCCAATAAATCATGTTGACTATGGACAACTAAAAACTGGTATAACTAGCTAATTGAATTCAATAGAACTTTAATCAATGCAACTATCGATGTTTTCTTCTTCAAAGCTTTTCTCATCGCCGTCGCTTATAGTGCAGCTATTGGTGGTTTAGCAACATTAGTTGGAACTGGTCCAAATATTTTCGTTAAAGGCTTCGCTGACGAGTAATTACTGTTATAGTAAAAATTTTGGCAACTAAAATTAGTAACACTACTTTTGTTATTTTCAATCCTAGGACTTATGATGAAGGACCTCATGCATTTGAAATTTCTTTTACAAATTTTCTTCTATTTGCTTTGCCCATTGGTGTTGTCATGCTTATTATCTGTTGGCTATGGTTACAACTTTTGTATAACCGTCGAGAGTAATTTTTTCCATACATGAACTGAATAATATCTTACTAGTCAAGTTCAAATCTCGTTTAAGATTATTACCATGGATAAAAGTGGATGCAGCCACTGTAGAATCTCAAAAACATCTCAAATCTGTTCTCAAAGAGCAATACAAAGAATTAGGTAGTCTCACATGGCAAGAATATGTAATAGCCATTTTATTCGCAATTATGGTCATTCTTTGGTTAACACGAGACTTTTCAAGCTATCCCGGATGGGGAATCATTTTTCCAGAAGAGTAAATTCTAGAAACTAGTATCGTTTTAGTTGATGACTTGAATGACTTTTTTAGTTATGTTACTGATGCCACTGTTGCTATAATCATTGGTACACTACCACTAATTCTGCCAAATAAAAATCCATTTAGTGGTAAGATAAGATTTATGTAAAAAGTAATCATGCTGTATTATTAATTTTCAAAGACAAATGGGAATATCAACCGATTGTTCATTGGGATAATTTATCTAAGAAATTTCCATGGGGTGTGTTTATGTTACAAGGTGCTGGCTTAGCCATTGCTACGGCATTTACAGTACAGTGAAATGCAGATGAGTTATTTTTATTGTTTTCTGATTGTTCCATCATCGTTCTAGGATTCGGATTTGTCGGCTACAATAGCTGCTTTTCTTCAATTCGTTGTCGGAGCTTCGGATGTAATAATTATTTTTGTTGTTATTGTATTAAGCGCAATATTCACAGAATTTACAAGTAACCTTGCATGTGCCACAATTCTATTTCCAATACTCAACAGCATAGTAAGATAGATTCTTTCATGTCAAGTCATTTTATGACATCTTCTTAAGAATTTAAAGAACGACTTGTCCGAACAAGTTGCAGAGTCGGAGGAGTCATTCTTATTTGGAATGAGTTTGTTGATTTGTGTTTTCTTTTGTGAAATATGACATGACAGTTTCGCTTTTCAATCTATTTTCTATTCATACAAGGACTTAGCAAAGTCTACGCAAAATATATTTCATTATTCAGTTGACTAGCTACTCTATCGTTTAGTTATTATAATTTCATTTGATCTTTTATAGGCAAATAAAACCGGAATTCATGCTGCTCGTCTTATCCTACCTTCTTGCATGGCTGTATCGCTGTCATTTATGTTGCCTATCGGTATGTTTTATTTTTCGCTGAGATGCTAAACAAAACTAACTTATTTATAGCAACTCCACCTAATGCCATGATATTCTCAACGGGTAATGTCAGAATTATTGACTTAATCAGAGTTGGAATCGGTATGAAATTATTTGGTATCGCTATTATTCTTCTTGCGTCAATGGTTATATTAACACCTATATTCCGAGTTACCAATTATGTTGCAATAGTCGACAGCACATCACTACTTAACGACAGTGTCTATCGAAAGTTCTAGCCAAATGAATTGTAGCTATTTTTTTACTGATATCATTAAATTGACTATAAATGTGTTTAACATCGAAAAAGACATTTTTGCTTGTTTTAGTAGATTAATCTTGAAAAGAAAAGAGTCGATCAAAAGTCTATGTCACATCTAAACTTGAACTCTCTACATTGAACATTATTTACGGTGCCAACATCGGCACTAATAGGATTCAAGAAAAACAACGAACGAATGATAAAATTCACCGCTAAATCTATTTTCATTATTGATAAATTCCTAAAACGATCAACGGAAAAAATTGTTTTATTTCGCTGCCCGCATGTTTGCTAAGTTTTTCCTTCAAATCGTTTCATTTGAAGGTTAAATGCAGTTCGCAAATATCTTCGTCTCGATTCTAAATCGACAAAGATGTTCAATGGTTTATTTAAAGTCAAATTAAAAGAATTTGTATTCTTATCCTTGTGCAAGTCTTATGGAATCATTAGCATTGAATTTTTACATATATCATAATATAAAACTTCTTTGCTCTAATACGCCCTGTCCCCTTGAGATGTGGTGATAGACATTGTTGTTCACAGACTGCATATCAATGAAGTTTCTTGAGGATATGTAAACTACTTCCCTATTGCATTTCACATAGATCAAATAACACAATGGTGAAGAGGTACACAACAATCGGAATTGATTAGAATAGATCACTCCTCTTGTGACATGCAACAGTATCTATATCGTATTTCATAGTCCTAGAGTCGCAGATATTCTGACACAAGTTTGTAACATAGGATAAAACTTCTGTTAGTGGACACAATTCTATCATTTGAGATTACTATTGGAACCTGTCGCAGATGAAATCAAAACAATTGATTTCTCACTTCTCTTCTCTTCCTCATTTTTTACTTACATTTAAATAATACCATCAATGGTTTATTGGGAAACATGTGAAAAATAAAAAACTCTAGCATTATTGAAGCTGTTGCTCGTATTTAACATTTTTATGGCGATCGATGATCTTTCCCGAGAGCTCTTGACTTAAAAGGAAGAAAAGAAAATTGAAATAAAGATGGGATACGTTTGCTGCAATGAATCTTTTCGAACGCTAATAAATGATTTGGATACTCATACACGTATTAGCAACCACATGCATCGTTTAGGTGAACATTCATCGACATCGATCACTTTTCAAAAGTTCCAACGTCATTCAGTTATACAAGATTTGACTGTAACTGTATTGAAGTCGATCATTTGCTCTCCTAGGATAATAGGATGCGTTTTACTAATTTTCGAATAGCTTGACGAATATAAGACACAGCAAAGCATGAAAAGGCAAAAGAACGGATGGATTAAGATAGGCATACTATTTCTTGTTTCTTTTCTTTTGAGGACTTCTATCTCAAGAGTACTTGTAATATTTAGCATTTATTTTCATAGCTTCATTTACTTGTAAAGAAGATTAGTTGAAAACGAATGATGCTATTCAAATCTATATTGACATACGACAAACAGTCGAGTTTTCGGATCTATATTGACATACGACAAACAGTCGAGTTTTCGGATCAGTCTACTATGTCTTTGTTTTCGTTTCCGATAGATATTGAAATAATTAGATCATTAAACAAAACTGATTACTTTATTGGGTCAGTTTATTCCAGTTGTCAGTATATAAACATGACCTAAAGTCTATATTTGTATTTAGCTTATTCATAACTATGAAGAATCGCCAGCTGCATTAAGGCATTCTGAAGGACGAATGAAGCATATGTGTAAGTAAATGCTCGCATCTATAGACATATTTTCGCTCGTTAGGGATGAGTAAAATTTCTTAAATACCAGAAATAAAAAAATAAATCCACCGAGCACAACTTTTATTGAAATAGAATATGAAAGAGATGAACTGAATATAGAATATTATTCGATTTAATTGTGTTATAGATTAGATATGGATCATCAGTCAACATGATTTGACAACGCAAGGTCTGAGACCTTTTCTCCTGTAATTAAGAGACATTATTCTGAAAAAGATTCGAGCTGATAAGATTTTCCGTCGAAGATACCCATCATTGTATTCAGTTGTCTGTTTCAGACCATATAATTGTGCAATTACTAGTTTCAAATTAGTACGATTCTAACTAGGTTTTAAACGAAAAATAAAGCTCTGTATTGTCGCTATAGATTACATTGATCAATAAAAGAATTAATTTTTATTGTCAATATTGCGAAAAAAACAAGATTAGAATGTTGTGATTCATTGACACATGATTACAATTCGGTCACTGTCGTGTAAAATTTTTCAAGAACTCAATTTTCAATCGACATTTTTGGTCGTTGGTTAAACACTTGAATACGATCAAAATCAAGGAAATTCGGTTCAATTTTTTCAAAGACGAACAACTCGTTCGATTATTTGTATTCGATGACATGAATTTTTCTAGATGTTATTATTTCATTTCTTTTTGAATTTTACATACGAAATAATGCTTACATATGTGTGCATATTATTTCTTCCATTTTTGCCAATACAAAGAAACAAACAAAGAATCTATTGAGTACTTGGAACATTCTACAAGTCACGATGCATTGTGTGTGTTTATCTAAATACGGAATCAATATGTTAACTGCGTATTGCCGTTCTGTACATATGAGGTCATCTACTGACTTTTTGTTATTTGTATTATACGTATCACTGAAGTATGAAGATGAATATGGCATAGCAATATCGAGCATGTTTTTCTTTTCTTTCTGCTACAAGATTATTTTTCTGACTTATCCGAGTTTACTGTAGATGTACGCACGGTAATTGTATCCTCATGTGACGAAAGAAAAAAAAAGAGATTCATCGTTTTTCTCGCCGTTGCTATTATTATTATTATTATTATTATTAATATACGCAATAGGGGGACATTTTCTAAGATATAAGACAGAAATTCCGTCACGCGCAACTATCGAACCATGTTAGGAGCATCAAGAAGAGTTCGACGCTTAGAAAAAGAAGCTGTTTTACGTGCCAAAGTACGATGTTTGAATTTACATTTTCAAGTTTAATTCTTAACGAACGACTTGATTTTGATAATAGGAATGTGAATTTACACGTGAAGCATCCGATCGTTACTTATCACGTTTAAATATAAATCCTGAAGAAGACGACGACAATGAACGACATCGACGACACATAACAACGCGACCCTTACGTAAAATTCAAAAAGAACTTGAGTATCCTATTGAAACGATGGACAAAATAAATGAACGTATACAACAAGAAGTTAAAAAACGACAAGCTGCAACAACATCGAAAACAACAAGTCAGATTTCTCTGATTGTCATTCGAACTTAAATAAAGTGATGTTTGATATTATATTTATAGATCGAAGTTATAATACATCTTCATCATCTGTTGATGATCGAACATATCGTGACAATGCAACAACAGGAAAATTTACAAGTAGCAAACAAACAGCTACTAGCAAATAATATCAAACCATTCAATGGCGTAGAAAAAAGAGACTTGCATGAATATAACTAATTTCGTTTTAAAACAGACCTCGATTTCTTTTTCTCTGTCTATCTACACATTTTTTTCTCTCTCAACTTTCAAAACAATTAAGACGAACAAACCCTGCTGAACTTGAATTTGGCAGTCAGACGAATTCATTCTGAAGTGTTCATATTATATCGATGAAGGTAGAATTAGTCTATTTCCTTTTGCTTTTCATATTTCAATTTGTAAAATTATTTTTCTTTTGTGAAAATCCTTCACTTTTCTTTTGGCTCAGTAACGACTATCGACTATATAAATAAAATTCGCAAACAAAACACTGACATACATAAAGTAGACAGTTGATACTTAATTTATGAGTCTAGTAATTATTTCGTGATTCGAGAATATTACTTAGTATTCAGTCACAAAATAACTAATATCAAAACTAGGCAAAGACAGTTCATTTGTTATTTCCGTATAGTTTTAAGAAATGAGTCCATGTAATGGAAGAGCAATGCATAATCTGTCTGCACTCAAACAAGAAGATGATTGGTTTGTGATATTTACAGGTGATCATATTCATCTATAAGCAAAATTTCAGCTTCGATCAATTGAAGCATTATTGAGTGAGTTATAATATATAAAATGCATGAGGAAGTTTTCGCCCTTCAAATAGTCTCAGAAAAATGGAAATAATTCAAGTACAGATTCAATGGCTTTGAGGAAATCAATAGCGTACATAGCCAGACTATAGTCAAAACTAATAAGAAATTATTTGTGCTCCCGAGCCTTTTCTTTTCAGATCTATAGAATCAAAAGAAAAATAAGTGCTATCTGTTTCTATTTGTCATAATTCACATTATATGCTAGTAATCACGGCCATTTCAACGGGTTGATCTACATTCTTCGTAAATTCGATGCAAACAAACTTTTAGAACTTCAACAATTTCGACCACTGAGATTTCCCAGAGAGCGGGGGAGACTTCCGTCTATTAATTTATATAGTGAACGTATTTTCGATAACTTAAGTTATAACACGTACCAAAATTGTTCCAATAAAAACTAACCCCTCGACAAGTAAACAATACTGGTTGAAAGAATCTTTTGTTTACTGCATATTATGTTTTCTCTATTGATACTCAAATACCTAAAATAGCTCTATTGATGATATTTTCTATGATTCACTGTCGTCATGTCGGTAAGCATTTCAATTCATTTTACTTTGGTCAACTAAATATTCTCATCAAATCGATGCTTGATAAGACAAAGAGTTATCTTCGGAAAAAAAATTTTCTTTTCCCAAAATCAAGTGGCGTCAATGCCACAATACAGCATATCATAAGAAATATGATCTTTTTTTGCATGCAATTAGTTGCTGTAATAGATAGTACTCTGCATGTTCTATTCAGCGTTGGTTTCTGTTCTATGAAGAAAAGCCATGTAGACTATCGAACATAGTACAACACAAATAGAATCTCTTGAAACGTAGCAAGTCACACATAACTAGAAAATCTATATCTTATGAAACTAGTTATTTATTGAGATCAATCTATCTTTCAATAGCTCAAGGATTATTTAATACGCATATTGTTTCAAACGTTCGAAGCATTGTTAGATTAGATGTTCAGTTGTAGTAGTACACTTAACATTCTTGAATGTGGTATACGTACAAGGGTTGTTTCTTTTTGAAATGCGTAACGAAGATAGGTTTTTGCTTGAAAACAAGGTTCAATACTGATTGATATTATGCTTGAGCACCGCAGTACAAATCATAACCGATCGTCATCAATAGAAGATCGAATGTTAATTTAAATGAGACATTTTACTGAACATCGTATAGAATTGGATCACAAAACTACTTCTTTTTATTGCACAGCAATTTTTAAATATAAAAACAAATAACATAATTCTTCTGTTCAGTTGTTTTTGCGGAAGAATTGAAGATATTGTATTTAGACACAATGGCGAATTTCAAAATGAAACTGAGCAATCTTTCTGTATGATAAATTTTCAATCGTCACGTATTTGAAGTTAAGGAAGTTGTCAATAGAGCAAACATGTTTCGACAGAATGATGCATCGATGAAACCTGTGCGACGTATGGTTTAATTCGTATTGAAATTTTAATAGAAACTCTGAGAGAATCAGGAATGAGAGTCTCCGCAGAGACGTTAGGTCTTTTCGTATAATTTTAAGAATTTGACGTATAATGAGAGCATCTGCAGGAAAAAAACTTGAACAAAACCAAGAGATACTTGGCATATCGATCAGTTTTGAAAACGAAATCATGTTTTTTTCTAATAGATGATAATTTATTCGCAACTATTTATAATCTATTTTAAACATGTTCAATAATTTTCGCATGAGCCGATTGATTCATTTCTCAAAGACATTTGTATAAATTTTATTTTAAATAGAAATGATATCTCTCATTTATTGCTTGAGTTCAAGTTCTTCTACTTCTCTTTTTCTTCATCGATCAGAAATAGATTTCATTTTGTTGCATGCTTCGTCAAATGATTACTCTTAAAACGACTTCAAACAGCAGACAATATATTAATATGAACACAGTATCTTTCATGAAGATCATAAATATCTATCGTTTACTGTTTCTTTAATTCTCGTTCTACGATAACTCATCTTTGATCAAATGTGTTTGTTTCTCTGCTTCTGAAAATCTTGGTGCATGATTTAAAGTTGTTTCCATTCATATGATAGGCTTTTGACAAGTAGATCGATCAAGTACTACGTAGTAAACATCGAATAGTTGTGCTCAGTAACTAAAAAGAAAGACAATGTCGACTCTCCTACTTAAGATTCAATATCAACTGAAGCTTTCAATAGTCGTCGATGTCAAATTGATTGTTCCTATCAGGTACCTTTTATTTGTTTGATTATTTTATACCGAGAATTTGTAAAACAATAATTGATCTTACATTTATTAAAGCGTGCAAAATAAATAGAAAATCAGACTTTCATGCATACTGAGTCTCCTATTCAGAATCATGCAAGTAGTTCTATCACTTCTTCTTCCGGCGTATACTCATCGTAAACAAAAAGAATTGTCGTTAAATCATAAGTGACAGAAACGATCGTGAAATTGATTTAATTCATATACTATAGAAAAACTGTAAATATCGAATAAACATGAAATCTAATTGCTTATGAATGATGATACATAGGGAACATTAACCAATATAATGGATGTTTATTGTCATGAAGAAAAGATTGATGTACGTATAATCTATAATGGCACACACCTGAAATCTCAATCTTCGTCAATATTCAATGCAAAATCGTTTACCATGATAAATAGTTAACGTAGATAGTTGATTTTTATGCGTTCATTTTAAACAGTATTACTTTTCATCAGCTCAAACAATTCGAGCGTTCGACAGACATTATATTTACATACCATTGAATGACAGAATTCTTTCCTGTCATTCGTTATCGTAGATCAATCATACTACACAGAACAGTCATTGATTCTTTTTTTTCATGAATGATTATTATTTTATCGTTTTTCTATTTATTGACTGCGAACAATGTCACATATATGTTTATTCTCTTCGTACTTGAACCAACCAGAGATACAATTTACAACACTCGTACTCTTCTATGTTCTCTGAACAGTTTCCATTAGTGTGTAGGGCATTATTAATCTTGAAAAGAACGATTCATTTTTCGTCTAATCGGTTGATTATTTCCAGATGGTTAATATGCGTTACGTCTATTGTTTGTTATTCTAATCGTTCCAATCTATTCTATTGATTAATTAAATGTACAATGATCATGATATGATTTTCTTGTTTGCACAGAAAAATTAATTGTGTCTTGTTTTCATCCATTCATTTCGACTGTGTTTAAAAGTCATTATTCTAGTATGAGCTTTCCGCTGCCATGTTCAACCATTTGAAATAGAAAGTTTTCTGATATCTATGGAAAGTTCTAGAAACTACTATGCTGATAAATTCAGACAGCATGAGTTTATTTGAAGTCACTATTCTTTCCTTCTTATAAAACTGTAGATTCAGGTCTTTTGATAAATGTTGAAATATAATTATGAGAAAAGTCTCATTTCTGAAGCCTAATCCACTGTGTCTTGAGCATTTTATTCACGGGCAAAGCGCGCCTTATGAGTGCAATTTCAAGTCAGCATAACTATTGAAAGTGTGGATAGTTTTCCGTTTTATTCACCCATATTCTCATGCAATGACATTTCTATGACAGCTCCAATTCCTTGTATAAATTTCTAATAATACACTTCGTGTACTAAATAATTTTACATACGGAAAGCACAACAGAAATATAAGACGGAGATGCATGCATAGTTTACTCTTTCTATACATTTCTATTGTTAAGCATAGAAAATCAAAACGAAACTGCTTTCATTTTTAATTTATTTCATAAACATATTTTAAGATGATGAAACTCGGTTCACGACTGGTGCCTAGATTATATTTTTATGCTGTGTATAACATGAAAAATTGCTTTAAAGTGTGAAGAAAAAAGAATTATATAGAAATTAATGTCGGCGTTTTAGTGTCAATTAGAAAGTATGAACAACCGAGCACATGACATATACACACGTGGACATATTTGATGATGCTAAATGTCTTTGAAATAATTGTTTAATCAAGATGATGATATTATTGTGTTGATGAAAGACTGACTTTTGTATCACGATATATAAACAATATGCATTATTGTTGGCAAATAAATTTTCGAACATTCTTTTAATGATTTCTTTGGCAGATGAATTTTTTCAAATATTTTTTATGCTTTCTCAAACAATTCTTGAATCGGATTATAAATCTAAGCAATATATAATTTGATTTCCTTTTTTAAAATAGAAGATCGACCAATAGGAAAGATTTCCATTCACATTATCGACCTCTTTTTTAAGTGTTTGTTCTCAAAGCAATGTTATTTACTTGAAGGTTATCGTTTTCATTTTATTATAGCGCGATAGATAGCAAATTCACGTGAGGAACTTTATCATGAAGAATACGATCGTAATAATCTAAATATAGTGATTATACGACATGAAAGTAATCATTAAGTAATAAATCCGACTGATATTTATAAGTAACTATTTGGAAAACATGGAATCTTATCGGTGGTGAGGCTCGGTCTCGATTCAGTGAAGAGTCAGACAACAAAGTTTTCTCTCTGTATTCTAATATATCCGTTAGGTTGGCGTACGGCAAGTTTTAATATTGTTTTTTTTTCTGCCAGTGTACTCAATGCGTGTCAAACTAGTGAATTTTCTTTTTTGTCCAAGAATGAGTTGGTGAAAAAGTTCATTTAAACTTGAATTTTTTTTATGTCGCCTCACTTTTATTATGGTCAATATTTGCTTTCTCCTCATCCTCAGTCATCTAGTGAAATTTTTAAAAACAAAGTGTTTTCTATTTGACGCAAAAATGTTGTAACGAATGATCGAAAAAGTTTTGGACAAGACAGTTATTCACAAGTATTTTTCATAAATCAAAAGTGAGGAGGTAAGACAACAATTATGTGTCATTTTTGTGAAATATGATCTACAATCAGCGTTGAAATAGATAGGGTCGAAATTTGCATCTGCTCACACATTGTGACAGACGTTTAACAGACGATTATTGATTATTCATTACTACGATCTAAGTGTGAAAAGGCGAGACTCACACACAACGTATACTTAGTGAGTAGAATATTCGTGCCATTTTTTCTCTTTTTACAAAAAGTATTTTACGTGGAAAATAGTTCTGAAGAAACGTCGTTTTAATTTCTCATTCGAGTAAAATTTACAGGTTAGTTTACCATCACATTGTGTTGGGACGTGTCTGCTCGAATAGACGATTGACTGAAATTATTCTCATTATGTTCCGAAAACGATCTCTATGATAAAGAAAAATATTGTAGGTAAATATTAAAAATAATGGTTAAGAGAATAAAACTTACTTGGTGACTCGTCACCTTTAAATGTGTCGGAAATGCTTTCCATCAAGTTCAAAGTGAAAAAACTTAGCAGTCAATAATTAGTTTTAACAGTTGAGATTTGTATTGGCGACAAACTAATTTCGACTTATATTCGCTCTGTGACTTCTCCTGGCAAAACGCAGATGAAATAACTCAAAAGTCAATTTATTCAAATGCTTTGTTGAAAAGAGTGACACGAGTTACGTCAGATAAAAAATACCATCTTTCGAAAATCTTATCAACAGAGAACTAAAAGCCTTAGCTTCGTTACTGTGCTTAATATTATAGTGTTTAAAAAAGAGTAAGTCGAGAAACCAATCGCGTGCCACTGTATTTGTATGTGAAAAATTCAAATCGAGAGTGATTTCGATTGTTTTATTTATTGATGCGAGATTCATAAATGAAGATCATTGAATATCAGTAAATAGTTAAAAGATTAGATATAGTGTAATTGAAACATTTTGTTCCTTGCAAATATCTATTGACAGAAAAAATATTTTGCTAATCTGCTTACAATCAACGTCGTGAGTAATGCACTCGAAATTTCGATACAAAGGTTTTATTCAAAGAATCCAAACATTGCTGGATTTGTTGAAAGTCTTGAATACGTTTATGACAGAGGTCGTTGGTTTTTGTTTTACTTAGACTTGTAATACGTAGCAACGTATTCGTGTTGCACTTCAAGCAAAGGAGCTTCTTATGATTTGAAAGAGTAAAGTCAGATGTAGATAGTGAATGAAGTATAACTCTAGATCTTCTTCTCCTCTTGAGCATTGGTCTACTTTTTCACGGTAGTTTTCTTTTGTGAAATGTCACCATCTAAAGTAATGTTAGCTAGTAGAGATTTACACTCATTATAGATTGCTTTAAGTTACTATCGAAGATGATGTGTTGTTGTTATCTACGTACTGGAAATAGTTAAGATGAAGTATTTTCTTACTCTTATACTCTTCGTAATATAAGCAGTAATGAAAACATATGCTCGAATGTACAAGAAAAGAGGCATTTCTTATGGAATTAGGAGCACCAGCTGAATTCTATTCAATATTTTAATCCTACGGGGATTAAGCTAACAACATTTCTTATGCAAACAACTAACATCTAGTACTTTTCACAGCAACTTATGTGTTAACTCGGTGTCAGACAACAGTAATATAATCAATACTAATTTGTCAATCAGCAGATCTTACAAAGCATTAAAGTTTCGCTAAGTAATAACTGTTATTGAATGATCAATTTACGGATCATCTTTCTCACGTTTGTTACTCATTGAATAATCTACCAACCTAACAAGCGTCTTTATTATAGGAAATACTACTCTATTCATAATTTGTTTGCACCTAATTCATCACTAACTTATGTGGAAGTTCGATCGAATAAAACCTAGTCTGTGGTATATTAAGGTATGCGCTCTTCTCTTTCCGTTTGCAAGTAGACGTAAATAGAAAGTCACATGTTTTAGAAATTTTCATTTTTAGTTTCCTACACCGCAGACATCAATGCCATTTCATAAGTAGATTTCAGAAGTTATAGCACGATCTGAATGTGAAATTCAAGATAGTTGTTGCAAGAAGTTTTTAACTATTCTATGTGGCTTAAGTCCTACTGGACGCTTAATACAAAATAGAATTTTAGAAAATAATTCACATAAGCGCAGATAGGATTTTGATGCTTATTTGACATTTTAGTGAGATTTTTCTGTCTTTATCTACGTAATTATATCGAATGTAGTTCTTCACGTATTTCGAGAAAAGCATTTTTCGAGAAAATAATACGGGAAAAAAAACGAAAAATAAATCCACTCATGTAACATCGTTAAGTCTAATAACAGTGGTTCATTATTTTGATTAATGTTTCAAATCTTATTCTATCATGTAAACATTGGAATGTTCTATGTTGATCGAAAAAAAAATAAGAACGCATCTCAATAATACAATTATGCAAAAAGCTTCATGGTTTTCGTATCACTTCTTATACAAATCCAGCTGCTATCTATCTCATGAACACATTCCTTCATACATGCAATCGATATTTTTTCTTCTTATCTTAACCTTCTGAAATCTTTCATGAGAAATCAAATCACATGACTATGCTCTCGCCTAGTTCTTCGTTCTTGAATCAAATCATTCGTGTATTTTACTGAGGAATCAATATGTATGTTGATTAACATAAAAATAAAAGAATGCAAAATCAATTAAGTAAGACTATGTTGTTCTATTATTTCAATTTTTCGTCTGTCGTTTTTGTTATGAAAATGATTGATGAGTATTTCAGAGGATTAAAATTGACTTAGGATTAGATAAGACATAAAGCACTTATAATTAGAGATATGCATTAAGTTAGCTAAGGTGTTGACATGGTTTTTGTTTTTAAACTTGTTTATCTGCAGCATGTCTAATTTTTAAAACTTCTTTTTTAAGTATGATGTTGAATTTAATATTAAATCTCGATGATGATTGTAAAATATAATCTAAAATGAATCTGAACGAAAGGAAATCAAAAGGATCTGACTCGTAAAAATAGAGCAAATGCAATGTTTAACTTCGAATAGAAACAGTCTAGATTCTCTCTAGACTTTTAAACGATAAATACAATAAGCTTTCTACAGCTATTTGAAAGTAAACCATGACATATTGTATTATTTTTGTTTTTGTTTGGGAAAGATTTGCTTCGTGAATCGATGAAAACTTTAATCTTTGATTGAGAGTATTTGGAAATTCCCCGGAGTGTCGTGTTCTCGTATACATGTACAAGTAATGCATTAGAACGAAAAAAACAAGTACATGTTTATTTTTATTCTTCTTGCTTATAAGATGATAACACTTAAAATCACACATGTCGTCGGGCGATCAGTACGTGCAAAAAGAAAACGACGTACATGATTTATTTCAAGGCCTTAAATAAAAGAAAAACGGATTTGATCGAGCGGGGGGAAAACGATTTATGTTCTTTACATAAGATTAAGTAAATATTCCAATTGAGCGGAAGTCACTTTGTAGTACACAAGTTGCATGGAACACTTTTGTAAACTATGTGGCATGAAGACGAAAGTAAAATGAATATTAATCATTTAAATTCTCGCTATGATTTAATTTCAAACGAGTAGAATATCTATGAAAATTCATTGTTAATATTTCAGGAATAAAATCACATTATTTTAAGTATTGAAATTATTATGAAAATCAATTTCATCCACAAAACGAAAAATAACATTTCACAAAATATCCAATTACGAGCATTTTGACGACCACGACGAAACGTCATACATTTCAATTGCGTGGAAACAATTTGTCTATCTCCTTCTATCTTTGCATCATTTATGAAACTGAAATAAAGATCGTACAGAGACATTTTTTCTTTTACCTTGAAAGAATGAATAAATAAGTATCACATTTGCTGAAAAAAGAAACGCATGTATGTAAGAATGCACGAAAGAAAGAAAGAGAGAAAGGAACGATGAAAAATATTGAAATCATGATGGTTTTATTCACATCGTGTATATGTATTGATAGTAGCATCTGTACAACAGAAGACTACAGTCAGTCGGTGCATTTTTTTTGTTTTCACTTTTGATCAACTGTGTCTGATATCTGATCGTTCTTATTCTCAGATTGTCGTTTTATCCATCTTCCGTTATTATACACATGGCATCATCAAACAGCAATGCTAGTAGTAGTGGGAGCGAAAGAAAATTAACGCGTATGTTACAAGATATCCTTATCGTAATTGAGCTCATAAATAGTTGTTTGTTTTAGGCGATTCACCGTTAGATGGTCGTGCTCGATTCAACCTTTCGCCTGTGCCCAGTATGGACGACGATGATTATGCGAACGATGAACCTCGAACAAATTATCCGACTTTAGATGATGATGATGACAGTGGAGAAGAGTTCGACTTAATTTCTGGTGAACAAGTTAATACCACTGCTGTTAACATGATCGATGATAATCATGATGTTAACAATAGGTTTAAGGATAAATATAATAATAAACAAGGTAAAATATTGTTTTTTCTTTGTTGCTGACACATGTATTCTTTCTATTGATCGTTAAGTAACAAATGTCACGTATGTTGTTCGTAAACACTATGAAAACTTTGAAACGATCGATTGGTTAAAAGATCTAATGCGTAATCGTATTCGACATCGTAATTTACGTTCACAACGAGGAGAAAGTTGGAAAAAACGGATTTTATTTTTATTTGATACTTGGAGTGGATGGTTCTGTGTATTTTTAGTTGGAGTTTCAGCTGGTAAATTAGACTCGAATTTTCAAGAAGATCTTGTTTTAGATTAAAATCCGTTCTTTTTCCTTATTTTTTGCTTTAAACAGGCATTGTCGCAGGTTTTGTCGACATTGGAGCAAAATGGATGAGTCATTGGAGAACAGGTGTTTGTACGTCCGCATTTTGGCTCAATCGTGAACAATGTTGTTGGGGCTCGCGAGACGTTGAATTTGATCATGTTCATAATGAAATATGTGCACATGTATGCTTTTTGTATTTAAATCTCGAAAATCTTTTCTAAATGATATCTATTAAGTGGAGAACATGGTCTGATATATTCGGGATGGATTCATCAACATTTACTGCTTGGTTTTTTGGATATTTTATGTTTATATTTTGGTCAGTGACCTATGCTGCTTTCATCGTTGTACTCGTTGTTGATTCTGCTCCGTATGCAAGTGGATCAGGTAAATTTATCATGAGAGTTTAATATATAAATTTTATTAAGAGAAACTTTATCAGATCATCAAGTAAAAGAATGAATCACTTCTTCATTGAACATTCAATGTGTTGATATTTGAAAATAGTTAGTTCACACGATTTATGCACTATCATCTTATTCATAGAAGAAAATTCACATTCGTTTTCATGCCAACGAACCACTCGATTTTAGTTTAGATGAGTTCTTGTTAACGATACAGATTAAAATCGATGCTTTCCGTGAGTTTGAAATGTTCATTCGACAAGCATTGATCTTCTTTCAGCGTTCAAAATTAGAAAGTTTCAATTCGAAATTTATGTATATTTATTGTGAGGTTGTTTGTGTTATGTGCAGAATACTAAAAACAGATAAGGAATAGCCTCGAAGCGAAACAAGTTTATTTTTTCTATGCTCCTCTATCAAAATGAGTTATGAGTAGAAAAACATATCTTTCAGTTTTCATGGTCACAGCATAGATGTAAAAGATACTTAATGTGACATGCACAATTGCGAGCGACGTATTGATTTCTAGGAGATCCTCGAGTAAATGAGAGAAAAGCGCAGTCATGTCAAACAGAGTTACATTTTCACAGGAAAAATCTTGTCTGGTATGTATGAGCATCAAGTATTCTAATTATGCAGTCTGCGAATTTTTCATCGAGTAACCGAAAATTACGCTCGCGATCGTTACAATCTCTAAATAAAACAAAACGAATTTTCTTAATCAGTTGCGAGATATCACGATGTGGAGCAGAACGTCATAATCCGAAGCTGGTGGATTTGTTCATCCATACTCTCAGCAATAATTCTGAATTTGTACGCGGTAATGTAGACGTCTCTGATTGCCCAAACATCATGCATGATTGCTATGGCCGATGGTAAGTGGGGCATCGACTGTAAGAATTATGTCGTCTCTATCCAAGAATAGGCTAGATTACGAAGACTTGTGGTTTTCTGTTCAATCTGACAAAATGTTTCACAATGGATTTATTGACTAAAATTTCTTCTATAGTTTAGAAATTGATGTGGCGACAATTTTATATTCGCTGTAACCGATTGTATTTATTTTTTTGTCGCAGTAATGAATGAAAAAGGCAAAAATTGTTTCTTTTTCTTCTATTCAAGACTCATCGTGATAGAAAGGCATAAAAACTTCATTTTACCCTGAAAGTACTATTACGTTTTATAAATGTCTTTTTGTCACTTTGTACAAAATATATGAAACACACCTTGGACTTGTGCAATTTAAAGTTCTGTTAGAGAAATAGATTGTTATCGAACGAGTCATTCTCATTCATTGCGTGTTAAAACATCCGATTTCATCGATGCGGTGTGCTATTGAAGTTGTTGATCTCAATGTTTAATAAAAGTCACTAAACTAAATTCAATTGGTCATGCGGATGTTCAAATGTTGATAATGACTGATTTAAAAGAGAAAGAATATTCGACGTTTATTTAAGAATTTCTCATGATTTCTCAACTAAAATTCTTTAAGGTATACCTGAAATAAAAACAATTTTATCGGGTTTTATAATGTTTGGTTATTTGGGTAAATGGACATTTCTCATAAAAAGCATTGGAATGATATTTGCGACGAGCGCAGGTCTTATTGTTGGTAAAGAAGGCCCTTTTGTGCATATATCATGTTGTTGTGGAAATCTCTTTTCAAGTAAGACAGACTTTGTTTTCAATACAAATCAGCTTCATCTGTTGTTTATGTGATGAAAATTTTAGAATTCTTTCCTAAATATGGTAATAATGAAGCACGTAAACGTGAAATTTTATCTGCAGCTGCTGCTACTGGTGTTTCTGTTGCCTTCGGTGCTCCCATAGGAGGAATTCTGTTTAGTTTAGAAGAAATTAGTTATTATTTTCCATACAAAACACTATGGAGAACATTCTTTTGCTGTATGATTGGTGCTCTGGTCGTACGTACAATAAATCCATATGGTAATGGACACGAAATACAATTTCCTGTTGAATACAATGTACCGTGGGCTACATTTGAAGTTATTCCATTTATTGGTCTGGGGATATTAGGTGGACTATGGGGAACATTATTTATTAAAACAAATGTTCATTGGTTGAAATATAAGAAATCGAGTACTATTGGAAGATATCCAAAAGCTGAAGTTATTATCTTAACTATAATAACGGCTATTGTTTGTTATCCAAATAGTTATTTGAGACTTACAATGCCTGAATTAATAAGACGTTTAGTTGGACAATGTCACATCGAGGATCATATGGATTTATGGTATGTTTTCGAGAGAGTAATGATATCAATTTTTAATATTAAAAATAACATTTATCAACTAGAATTCGTGACAGTGGAAACTGAAAAAATGTTAATATAAACGTTAATCATTTTAAAAATTTCTACTCGGTCTTTCTAATCATTTTTTAGCATACGATGTCGTCGTCGATTACTTTCCAGTAATCGAAAAATATTATCATAGATGGTCATTATCATCGAATGAAAGTCTCCAAGTTGTTTCTACAACTACACCATCTTTTTAAATAAAATAACAGTTAGATAGCGAAAAATTCTACCACACGATGAGCGAACAAGAGTTGCATGACACATGAAAGATCCATTCAATTAATTCTTCTTTTTCCGTTCCCAAGTTCAAATAGTTGCGAAAGATTTTCAATGATAAACGTATCGGTTGAAGCGATATCGAGCAAGCGCTAGATTTGTCGTAGACTACTGCTGAATGAATCGAAAGAGCTATTCGAGTAATTTCATGAGACACAACAATCGACGGAAATTTAACAGAGAATTTCATCGACTAATTAAAGAGACAACTTTGAGGTCACCCATGCCATTATTTATATTTCAAAGAAAAAAACGAGTCAACTCTTCGTTTCGTATCGTATATGAAAAACTATACAATATGAAGTGTATTTAGTTACATATCTACTTATAAGTTGTGAAAGAGACAAAGTCATACTATACTAATTCGTAATACTACTTATCAACTATGCTTAGTGAAACACAATCATTTGTGGCATCTGACGACTATCCGCTTAGTATAGTTTTTCTTTCTCTTGCTAGATTCATATTTTGACATAGAAATTTTTGATGCAGCTCTTCCAATGAGCATCTATTTTTTCACATAAATTACAAGTGGTGTTTTCTCTGATCTTTACTCAAGGAGGACATTACATTTCGGGTACAAACATATTTATAATAGGACGAGAAAACAGAACGAATGATATGAAAAGATTGCAAAGAATACGTGCATGAAAAATGACAGCGTCATACAGACATGCTAAATAAGTCAGATATTAAATATAGAGCTCTCTTATTACGTCATCAGCCTCGGTCAACTGCTTCGTACATGTTGAAGAAATGTTCAACGGATACAGTAGTGGCACGTTGAACAATACGCACTATCGTTGACTTTTTGTTTCAATTCATCACACCACCTAAAACGCTGTATTCAGTGTCGAAATATATGAGTTGAGACATCCCCATCTGTTTTTTTTCTAATCAATGAGAATCCTTAATCAGCTGTGAGAAATTTATAGTTCAACTGTATTCATGGTACCGTTTTCATCTTATCTTACTTTATGGTCAATGTCGATCATTGATTCTGTGTTTTACACATGTTCTGGGGATAGACAGAATTCACTTTTCCTTCTTGTTTCTCTCACAGCTGAAATATGTTTTCAATAGAGGAGACAGTAGTTCTATTTCATCTAATTAGTACTGAAACACTAGATTCTTACAATTCAAATAGAATGGATCTAATATCGAATCTTCAGTCGAGTTCAGTAAGCTAATCGAAATTAAAGAAAGAAATTTCTAAAAAAAACGCTGCCTACTTTGATAGTCTCATCTCGTGTTTTTGCTATACAACAAACGTTCTCGTTTACATTGTTGTGGAATAATTATATCGATTACAAGCTAAATTATTCATAGATTTATTGTATGATTATAGTGACTATGAACGAGAAAAGCACATAGGAACAGCTACGGCTAAATTATATGCCGCTTTAGCTGGTCCCGGTCTTCATCGTGCT
This sequence comes from Rotaria macrura, assembly GCA_900239685.1. Taxonomy (NCBI): domain Eukaryota; kingdom Metazoa; phylum Rotifera; class Eurotatoria; order Philodinida; family Philodinidae; genus Rotaria; species Rotaria macrura. The sequence goes on along the minus strand of OENT01000425.1, from coordinate 14,716 downwards.
ATTTGGCAATTATTTTGGGCATTAATTGTTCAAATGACTCTCGTTATATTTACGATTGGCGCTAAAATTCCAGCAGGCTTAATTGTTCCAAGTATTTCCATAGGAGCTATAGCTGGCCGCCTTATTGGTATCATCACAGAGCAAATCGCATTTCAAAATCAACATCTAGCTTTACTCAGACACGAATGTGGAGTATCGAATGAACATTGTGTTACACCGGGGCTCTATGCTGTTGTCGGTGCGTGTGCATTCTTAGGTGGAGTTAGTCGAATGACCGTTTCTCTTGTTGTTATAATGAGTGAAGTTACCGGCGGTTTATCTTATATTGTTCCATTGATGGTCACTGCACTAACAGCAAAATGGGTCGGCGATGCATTTGGCGAAGGAATCTATGAAGAGAATGTTAAATTAAGTGGTTATCCATATTTAAGTAAATAAAAATATGACTGTTAGAAATGATCAAAAAATGAAATCAATCTTTTTGTCTCTTTTTTGTCCTAATTAGAAAACCGTGAAAGTTTTCGATTTTCATTAAAAGCAGGTGAAGCAATACTAGCAAATCGTTCAGCTGAGAATTTTCCCGTAGCATATGTTATTCAAGATGGCATGACTATTGCACAAATCGATTCCCTTGTTCGTCATAATCCACACTCAGTTTATCCTGTTGTGATCAGTCAAGAATTTCCTTGTATTGTTGGGCAAGTGCAAAGAAGAGATTTATTAGCTGTGCTTAAATCACGAAAGATGCAACTGACATATACACGAACGAAACCACAACTTAATCGACGCGTATCAGTTGTATCAATGTCGAATTTATTAAATAAATCAGGTCAACCATCATCATTAGGCATGCGTAGAGCATCCATAGCTTTGAAAGCATCGAAAGTATTACAATTACATCAACTAGTTGATAGAGCACCAATGATTGTTACTGATCAAACACCAATGGAAGCAGTTGTAGATATGTTTAGAAAACTAGGATGTCGACAAATCTTTGTAACGAAAAATGGGTACGATTATATTTTCTGTTTGAAAAGCTCTTCTTGTAAAAGAAATATTGTCTGTTTTAGTCATCTTCAAGGTATGTTAACTCGCAAGGACATTATTCGATTAATGAATGAAGCAACTGTATCAAAAAAATTTGAAGATTAGAATGGAATTTTCTTTCTGTTCATAGGAAAATAAATAGAGTTCTTCATTCCCCCGTTTTTTCATTTACAATAGAAGACGTGAATTGTTAAATAAAGTTTTATTTGTTCAATAAATTTTCTATTCAATTAAACATTGTCAACGTGGAAATATCAGTTGAAGATGTCTGCTAGACATTCGAATCGAATGTGTAGGCATCTATTTGAACTGATCCAGCCTTTCGACAGCATAGAAATAGTTTCCGAAATTGACACGAAAGAGAACATGGCTCAGTTTTGTGGCCTCTTGAATAAAGACTACTTGATATTGTCGTGTATTATTACTCGAATTTTCACGCGGTGTGAGAAAATGTGATATGAAGAATATTGAGAGAAAATCTAGTGACTGAAAACTAGACAGGCAATAGGAAAGATATTAGACGTTAATTGATTGCGATTCTTGTGGTCATAAAGTGCATCTTTCTTGAAATTCAATCAACCAACCAAGATCATTGAAATGACTCACACTGATTGAATAAACAAGGGGTAAATACAAGTCTAGACTTATTCATGCAGATCGAAAATGTCAAACGAAGATTAAAGCAGAAACCGCGTTGAATAAACTGATTAAATATTGAACTTCAGCAGCAACGATTGAATTTTATATCATTTCAATCAATTTGAAATAGATTATTGTGCTTGGTTTAAGCAGAACATAACCAAATAGCCTCATATTATATAGCAAACACTTTCTTCCGTGTCCCGTGGCAACGCATGTAATTGAAAAGCAAGTTTTTTCATCCATTCTGAAAAAAATAGCTTTTCAAGAAGTACTGACATGAAGGATATGGTGAAAAATAGAACATGAAGTTTCACTTCATGCATTTTAGGCTGTGCAGAATCTGAATGCAACTTTCCAAATATATTTAACAGTATTACACAATGGAGAACGAACAACCTGTTGCTAATTAAAAACCAATCAAAAGTTCAAAATGAATGTCAAATCGCATAAATCCTTACTAAGAATTTTTGATTGATGACAAGACAGACATGTTAATTTTGATTTATAATGCAATCTCGTGAGATTCTAATTTTGACAAGCTATGTTTTGGGGTAGGATTTTATTAACTAATTGAACATAGATCGAGCTGACTTCTCAGATTCTATCACGAAGTTTTCAGATTGTTTTCGTCTGAGATTGCAGAGACTGTGACTTCGGAATTGTTAACGGATTAATCGATACGATTTTGTAAAACCGTTGTACTTTAAAAGAGTCAACACATTTATACTTACGCCTCGGAGTTCTCGGTCATCGTTTTGCATGAAAAAGTTGTATCGTTCCGTAAGTTTACTTACTAGTTTGAATTAATCTCTGTGAGAAAGAATTGGAGTAAAAGATGAGGAAGACCGAACAAAATTCTTTTTTTGTATCTTTGCTCAAAATCATAGTTACTCTGAAGGTAAAGTTTTGGGTATGAGTGTCGATAAAAAGAGCATCGACGTTTACAATACGAAGCGACGAAAATCGATAACTTTCAAACTAATCTTAATCGATTTATTACTTCACAGATACAATGAATTTATCGATTTCGAGTAATTTTCACCAAGCTTGAGAGAATTCAAACTCGACTATACTTGTCGGAAATTAGTTTCACAGTAAAAGCAGTTTTTATGCACAGGCAAAATCGACAAAAAACAACGAGAACTATGATTTTGTATTTCACATTTGTAGAACCGAGACATTTCCATTCAATTTTGATGTAGTTCACATCTAGAATAAAAGCGTTTTTTCGATGTTTACGATTATACTATCGATGAGCGATTGAAAATAGGTTCTCATGAAACACAAGACTATCATCTAGTGGAAAATTCAATGTCAATCGATTCGTTTGGGCTAAGAGTTGATTAATATATTGCGAATTCAGCTCTATTTATATATCTCTGAGCTTTCAATCAAAAAATTAGATTTTCATCCTTAAGAATCGAATTGAGATAAGAGTCTTTCCTTCATTCTATTCACATGAAAATTGACATATCGATACACAAGTTTTCCCTAATAAATGTTCACTCAACTTTTTTGAGTAAGTAAACGAATAGGAATGTGAGTGACATTTTTTCCAACGTTCAAAGGTTATCCACAGCGTCAAATTATAAGTCCCAAGGGAATAAAATGGATATTATATAAAGTCATGAATTTATAGCAAGTTAATCTGGTTTCTAATTATTTTCTGTTTCTTGAACATGCTTTAATACAAAATTTGCTCATTTTCCTTCTTTACAAGTAATCCGAATTGAGATCAAGTTGTCAAGAAAATATCCTAACAGGAATCTAATTAGTTCGTGTTTGCCACTTATATATATATATACTGAAGAAAATGCTGTTAGTAGTGAATCGTTCACGAACGACGTCAACATAAGGGATGTGCGAAAGAGATTTTCTAACAGTGGCCCAAGTAAATGGAGAAGTGAGATGATGGTGACACTGTAAAACATGCCAGGGCTTTTAGTGGATGTTTCACTCGTCTTGAGTCTAGTTCAGACGTGTGAACTGGCTCATTTTAAGAAACTTCCATGAAATTACGTGAATGTGTCTTAATATATTTTAGCGAATCCTGTTCATAGATGTTTTTCACTTACAACTGAATATTGGAGTGTAGAGTGTTTAATTTTATGATGTTACACCGCTTTTGACCGAATTACTTCATTGCCGTCTTGAGAAAAGGAACGAATTTTCACTGCCAGGTCTGCTCATATTTTAGATAGTGTATTTCGATCATACTTCGAATCCACTGCTAAACGAGAAATCTTTTTCAGAAATCACGATGCATAGTTTTGTAGAGCTCATCAGGGGCAACAAGGTACACTGTTTGGGTTAGCATTTGGAGTGAGATTAGATGGGGAAAGGGACTATTTGGATATGAGGCATTGAGAAGCCGTGAAAAACTCGCAAGTGAAATGCGTATTTTTCTTTGAAATCTTTGCATATCTGGCCGAAATCCCTCTCGATCACTCTGAAAACTCATTAGCAGAGTGAGTTTTGGCTGCTCTTTCTTTTAGTAGTCTCTGAATTTCAAAATTGTCTTATTCTGTGTGAAGTCTTTCACAGAGATCATCTGAAAATTCGAGGACTTCGAACGAATATTTTTCTCTTCTCCCCATTACAGATTTTAGCCCATTCGAAATTGTACCTAACATAAACTTCTTATATTCAGACCTCTCCTGATTAATGAGATACAGAAGTACTAAGTCGCAGCCACCACCAATATAACTCAAACATAAGCACACCGGGTCGTGAAAATTCTTTTCTTTTCGTCAGAAGACAATGAAGCAATTAGCTCAAAATCGGTGTACCGTCCTAAAAACGAATGCTCTACACGATGGGGGAAACCATATGTTTCACACTTTTAGTAGGAGGGTGGTTGCACGAACTTTTCGGAAAGTGTGATATTAGAAAGGTACGAATTGTCGATTTTTCATCAATTTAATTGTTAAATAATAATTTTGTTGCACTTATGATCGGTGGACTGGTGAATGATGGCTAAGCGTTCATTTCTAAAACTCTCATCATTTAACTAGAGTCCTGCGGGACAAACTTTCGATTGTCCCGAATCCTGTTTGTCCCGTTCCGTAAATTTTTGAATAGCCCCGAATAGGGGTGGCACGTTAACTTTACTTTAAACTTAAAGTTAAAGTGATTTACTTTAACTTTATTTTTAAAGTTAAAGTGAATTTTCTTTTTCGTATTTATAACTACCTGGACTGGTTGCTTGATGCTCGCTAGACTCTCTGCAACCTATAAGACGACAAAATAAATGAAAAATACACCAATTTAAAACGACTTTAAATAACTTTATACGTTGATCTTAAAGTTTAAAGTGGTTTAAAGTCGAGTAAAACTAGTTAATTTTTTCATATTGTTACGTCTCATAGGTTGCAGCGAGCCTAGCGAGCATCAATCAATCAGTCCGGATAGTGATAAGTATAAAAAAGAAAATTCACTTTAACTTCAAAAACAAAGTTAAAGTACATTAATTTAACTTTAACCTTTAAAGTTAAAGTGCCACACCTAGTCCCGAATCCCGATTGTCCCGTTGACAAAAAGTGTTTAAATATCGTATCGTTCCTCCGACGAAAACAAGACACCTTTTCTACACAATCAATAGGAAAATAGAGTAATAAGAACTTGACCAATATGAAAAGAGATCGAGAAATGTAAGATTAAAATTAAGTTTTTTTAAATAAAACTAGAAACTGGTACTCTCAAGTAGAAATTTGAATTAATAATCAGGGTGTATCCATATGTGTGTGACTGAAGCTTGGGTAGGTCGAAGATCTACACGCACACCGCTTGTTGTGCTCAAATAAATGTACAAATGTAAATATTTGAGAAAAAAATACACTCCTGTTTACGTAGCATATTAGCTCTTAATATAAATTATCAAGAATATTTTGATCTTATCATTATTGGATTAGTAAAACCGAGCTTATTGTGATAGATTTTATTCAAAATTTAAAAGTTCATTTAAAGTAATCTATGTGTATAACAATACCCCATATATCGGACGAATATGTGCTTTTTCTATGTCTGTAATTGTTCTATGATTGTTTGAAATTTATTTTTTTATTATTTAAACTTATAATAGTAGCTATCAACTGTAAGTTTTAGAAGATTATTCTCTTTTGATTAAACTCGATTATTTTTCATGTCAATTAATTTTCGTATCGATAGGTTATTGTATCGCACGATTAACGTTAATTAATTTTCGTTTCGAATAATTTTTGTATCAATCAATTATGGTATCCACCAATTAATGTCGCTGAGTTTAGATAGACCAGAAAAACACATACGTTTAGATATACTTATAATTAATAATTTACTGTTAGTTCAGCGCCCCCCCCCCTCTCCTCCTCAAAATTTGAAATTTTCGTCAGAAAAATGAAAAAAACGCATTTTCAAGCTCTTTGGAGTGTGTAAATAAGACATCAATACAACTTTCAGATTTTTTTCTCCTAAAATATGAATTTAACAATAAAAAAGTGCCAAATCCCTAACAGGTTTAGATATAGCGATTTTAGAATTCGGGACATTTTTTTTGCGATTTGTCCCGATCCCGTTTGTCCCGTCCCGAAAAATTATCGGGACAGTCCCGTTGGTCCCGCGGGACGGGATAACTGGGATTTTTCTGGATTCGGGACTGTCCCGCAGGACTCTACATTTAACACATCTATACACCATGAAATACACACGTATTTTGCAAGACGAATCTAATTTAAATAACAAGGAATCTTAAGATTGATGTCAAGAAAAATATTTATATTGGGTTTATCTTTTTTTCAAACTAATACTCATCTTAGTAGCGCTTAAGGAAGAGTAATGCGAGGATGACTAAGCAGTGTGACTTGAATGAATGGCTCAATTTTAATCAATTAGTTTATTTTTATACAACATTGTTAGCGGTACTATGCTCTCAGTCCTACCCCTCGATATCTAGTCATTTATGTCCCTTGTATTCCTTTTTGTTATTTTTCTCTCTCCCTTCTTTCTTCTCTTCCCTTCTCTTCATTCTCTTTGCTTCTCACTGATATCAATGTACGCGTGATTAAGGGCAAATATGGATGTATATGAAATAAACGTTACAGCTCGACGAAGCAAGCTAACAAACAGCCCGTATTTGAACTTATTTAAAAAGAACTAATAATAAATAGCAAATTTCAAATCCAAATTGTAGTGTCAAAATGGTTATGAAGATGTCTGTACAATCTAATCCATTCATTTTTATCCAAATCTCTAGCTTTAACTTCTACGAGTATGAAATTCTTGTAATCGATAATTCGACTAACATCGCTGAAAACTATGTTCAATCTAGACATTAGCAATGCCTACCAAGGAGATTCGATCCCAGCGTTGGAACCGATCGGATCCGATGTTGGATTTCATCACTTGGATACGTTAGAAAGTTAGATTCTAATTCTTCTATGATTTAAAATAAATGTTATCAAATAGAACCATAGTATTTTCACTTCGGAGGCCATAGAATACGGATTTTTCTAAACCAGTATTCAGATAATTGATTTCCATTACTAATTGACTGTATTTCATTCTCCAACATATTTCTGCTAGGATATTTCCTATTGAAGAACTTGTTTCGAATGTTTACTGCATGTATGATGTAGCTCATATCGAGTTTTTGAAACTGATAAAATAGTTTTGAATATTAATTCGTTTTTACAAAGATATCGCTTTTTTCGAATTTCTTCTTTCATTGCGCTGTGGACCCCTTCAGGAATATTAAAAAAATTCGATTTTTGATTATCAACCGGAGATTTTGCGAAAACATAAAGATCACAACAAGAAAAGTTTATTTTGAAAATAGCTTACCCTTTGGTAGCTCCCTTGAGGAAATATCAATATGCCAAAAATTTGGGATATTGAATACCTGCAAAAAATATACGAAAAATGAATCCTTCACCATTTTTCATATGTAAGTCAAAATTAGTTCAAATTTTGAATTTAGAGGTAAGTCCATGTGGGAATTCATCTGAAATATAGTAATCCAGCAGTTGATAAAAAAAATCAATTTTCCTGTATTTGAAAACGCCATTCAGTATATCATAATGTGCTCTTCCAAATGAGACTAACTTTCGAAAAATTCTAGCGTGCTGATCCGACTTACTAACCTTATGGCTGAGGCCATTGTTTTGGAAGATGTCCTATAGAGCAGCGGTCCAAAAATCTCCGACGGTAAGGAACTTTCATTAGCTTGAAAACGTATCCCAATATTGATGGTGTCATTGGTGGGAAAATCTCTTCTATTCCTGTTCTTGTTGTTTACAAAATGGAAATTTACTAAAATGTGTTGCTCTGAAAAGTGCTCAAGACATAGCGTACTCCATCATGCTTGCAATGTCTGTATCTCCAGAACGGTTCATCCGTTTGAGTTAAAGTTTTCAGTTTATTCCTAAATATGTTAGACCTATCTACTGTGAAAATATCAGCTAGACCGGTGTCACACATTGTGCAGCGTTGGTCGTGGCTTACATGCAATGCCTCCCAGGATTGGAATCCGTCAACATCTGTTCTAGGATTTAGGGATGTACCGAGACTGAAATTTACCTTACAAAGATAATGATTTTTCTCTGGAAAGAATACCCGAGACTGTACGAGATTTTTATTGGGAATTATTCAGCTTGAGTACCTTGTGTTGTTCATACAACCAGACAGACTGAACAAGAATGAAAAAAGTTGAGTCTCAGTCAATCTCGGTCGATATTTTATGTTTTTCGATTTTTTGACAGAGATTGACCGAAAGTCAACTTTTTTCATTCTTGTTCAGTCTGTCTGGTTGTATGAACAACACAAGGTACTCAAGCTGAATAATTCCCAATAAAAATCTCGTACAGTCTCGGGTACTCTTTCCAGAGAAAAATCATCATCTTTGTAAGATAAATTTCAGTCTCGGCACATCCCTAATAGGATTCTTACCAGACATTGGACCAGTGCAAGTAATGTGAGTACAAGTACAAATACTGTGTACTTTTACTTCAGAAAACGTGCTAGTACTTCAGATGTTACTGTACTGAGTAAAAAAAGTATTAAGTATTATACTAAGTATCCAATGTCCGATTCTGACAGACCTTTAATGATGTCAGAAGGTACTAATTGGCAACCTAATAAGGAAGTACTATTTTTCCGTTTGATAAATTACTGATTCTTCAATCAAGATTCAGATAGGATTTCATCCGTTGATCAGATCCCACTCGATCCTGTCAGATCTAGTATCGTATTCAATCATCTGGGTTAACATTAACAGAGAAGGTGAATAGACAGTTGCATATCAATTAGTTCTATTAGGGCAGCATAGTTTATTCACTAGCTAGGTGATTAAAAAACGCTGTTAGTTTTCCGCAACATCATTCTTAGAATTGTTCTTTCTTCTAATAATATTGAATTTTGATACATTTAACTTACATTGTTCTTTTTTTGCCCCTTTTGATCATATAATCGCTCCAATATTCAGGTGAAGCACTGGTGCTTACTTCTGAATGTTAATCTTCCACATTCATCAGAGATCGCTTCCATACCCGCCATCATGAATTTTTCAATTACTGAGAAGAAACAGTGGGAGCAGTATATATTTGATTAGTTACAAGCAAATTGAATCTCTTCTGCTTATTTATTCAATTTCACCAAAATGCTTTGAACGTATATGAAGCATGATGCGAGAACAGTGTAAAACTCGAGATTTTCTAATTGATGTGAGTGTACGAGGATAGCTTTTAAATATTGTTCGTTTCCATGGCACAAAGGAAACATCTCATAGCTAAGAGTGATTTTCATTACTTATCCCAGTATGAAAAATTTATTTATTTTTTAATTACGCTGAATTTTATTCGTGACATCCATGCATATTTTTGGGAGATTTTTTTACAATTTTGGAGGACGCTTACGAATGTATGCAACGGTCATGATAATGATAACAAACAGAGAAAGAATACAAAGAAATGAAAACGAACAGAATGAAAATCGAATTCGAACCAATGATGACGATGAAGCGTGCATCGTTGCTTTTTCTTTTGTTTATTCTTCCGATACCATATATCTTGACACTGAATGCACGATGCCAGGGGAAGTGATCGAGCCTTCTGATCTCTGACCATAATCAGATGCATAGAACCACTACGCCATTCCCGGCTATGAAAAATTATTGTATATCTTCGCTTATGATCAATCTGAGTTTTCTGATATACTGGTTTTACACAATCCTGAGCAGTTGAATGTGTTGTGCGCTATGTGTAACAACAACGACTGACTAAATATATCCCAGTCCCAATGCAGAATACTACCATTAAGTAGTATAAAAACACTTAAGGGATAAAAAAGGAACAAACTAAACAGAATTGAACTCGGTAATAATGTCTCATTCTTGATATTAGCTGCTACTCAACAGAAAGAAAGAATATATTCAAAATTTTCAAAAAAAAGAAAGAAATGAACATTTTAAAATTTCTCTCTTTGTTCATTAGTTGAATAGAAGAAAATAATAAATGGAGAAAGCATAGCAACGAGCAGTAAGACGATAGCAACAAGTTTGATTTTCTAATAGCTAAAATATTATTAGAGAAAGAAAAACTAAAAAGCAAGAGTTATATGCTGTATGATATAAAGCATGCGCATCAAGTAGTGCTCAACTTCCTTTAGTGAAGTGAAAACTCTACAATCATGTTATCTCTCGCAGCTGCTGCAAAACGTGGGTTTACTGGTTTCAACATATTTGAGAGTGGATCAACCGACGAAGAAACTGTTAGAATCGAGCGATACTCTTCTAGAATTTTTCTCTTACTCAACAGCACGATTCTCCTGATTCTAGTGTTTTATACTGCTTTTGGAAGTCAAACAACCAGTATAAAGATAAAGGATCCTTCTTTCGCGACGTTTACATCGCTGTATCTCAAGTATCCCGATACAATTCAATGCCCTTGTTCAAATATGGCTGTCGCATACTCAACGTTTTTAAAAGTGAACCCTTCTTTTCATCAAGTATGATCTTTTGATTCTTCCTTCAAGTTTAATATAATGCATCTTCAGATATTGCTCTTGTTTAGTGCAGAGCAACACTAGTTAGATTAGCCGCTAAGATTGGCTATCTGGTATAGATTATTTCCATCCGACTGTTGCAACCGACAGGACTTGAAATCGGGCCACTATTTGGTCACTCGACCCAGTTCACAGTGGGCCTCTAACGCTTCATCATCTGCCCAGTCTGTCTTGATGATAATACAAAAGAAATTTCATTAATAATTTTGTTAGCGTGAATGTTTATGACACTAACGCTAAACGATGATTAGGCTGTACCTTCTAGTCTAATTGGCAAGAACAACTGCCCGGATAGCTGGAGGTGTGGGTTCGATTCCTGTGAAGATCACTTTTTCATTGTCCTGTCACATAACATCAGTGACACTGTTTGTCTCTTTCGTTCAATACATTTTCTAGAGCACACAAATTTCAACAAATTCAGAATCTTTGATTATACTACTCTAGTCCAGAACCACTCAGTGTAGCCCCAGAGAAACCTTCGACATTTATCAGAGTTTACTGCGAGTCCGTAGTGAGAGTATTAAAAGAGTGATTGTAGAAGCGGCTTGTAAGTACCTTTTTCTATGACTGTGTCTCATGATATGTACCAACTCCTTTCTTTAGCTTGTCCATATTCTCAAAAGTTCATTAATTCTAAGAAAATTCGTTTGGCATTCCATCATGAATTTAGAGATTTCTAAAGAAATTACTAAAAATCTGTTGTAAAATGTACTTATGTACTTTTCCACATTTATGTTTTGTGCATTTATTAAGAGTCGAAATTCATTTTTCCGGAAAAATGTATCCCTCTCTTAAAGGATCTTCTACTTAATTCATTCAGTGAATCTTGTTTTAGCGGATGAGTTTTGCCAATCGAATGCTAGCTCGTGTTGAAACGATGAACCGTCGACAAGAGAACTCACATAGGAGTCTCAATCATATTTATCGCTTATGCTGCATAATTTTATTGTAAACTAGGGGTGTCAGATTAGATTTAGTGTGAGCATTAAGTGATGCTAATACTAATACCGAAGCATAGGAGTCAATTAATGCTCTCTGTAAGCATTAAGCTAGCATTATTTTTAAGACTAATTCAACTACTCAGTTCAACTTTTGGACTACTGCCTGTACATACTGCTCGCGACTTTATAAGGGATACTTTAGAGAACCGCTGCTGAATTCTTGAGGGCTACTAGAATTTGCGACTTATAATTTTTCAGTTACTGTATTAGCATGCCATTAGAAATGCTTCGCTGGTATTTAGCTGTCGTACAAAGTATGATATTGCTGATTGCAGTTTTAGAGTAAATTGTTCTCTTGGATAGATTGAAAAAATTCAGAAGTTTGGCGTAGAGCGCAACTTTAGTTTCCCTAAAGACATGCATTTTCCATAGCAAATGAAGAAAATATGTGTCATTCTAAGAGTCAGTTCGCGTAAGGAACGGTGTATTATCACAAATTATACTTAATAGAGATCGCTCGGTTTCACTCCATTTAGAGCTCGTTGTAGAGAAAAGAGTTCTATGGATTTTGCCAAAAGCCGTTTTCAAAACTATTGATCTTTCGATATTGTAGTAACATTTTACGAAGGCTCTAAAAGTGAGCATATCTACCGAGGCGATTTTAGTGTGGTCATATCTGAGGAACAACTAAACCGAATGAGCTGAAATTTTTTAAGGGCGCGAACATCAATGACGTCTATTTAGCGAAGAATTTTCTTCTCAAAATGCTGAGTCATTTGTACAGAATGAATCCTTCAATATCTGCAAACAGCTGCACGTTTTGGTAATTTGGCCCTCATAACACTCAATTAAAATCACGTAGGCATTTTAAATTCCTGGTTTGTTCAGCGCTTTAGGATATGTAGTGTTCCCAGAAATTTTCAGCTCTTTAAACGATTCTCGCTGTTTAGGAGGCCATCCACAAACAATGATTTTCATTAAAATCATAAACTTGGGGGGACCCCATCTTAGAAATGTGGGTTTTCTAAAGGACGAGCTAACATGGCTTTGAGGTACCCACGGATGAGTACGACATTTTTGAAAAATTCGCGCGGGGTCTCTAGTAATGGCCTCAAAATACTCCGTGCAAAAAATCCAGACTTGAACCACTTTTCTAAAGGAAACATGGTAAAGTTCAGTTATTAATCAGGCCTTGAAATCGGACCACTTTTTTATGCCGGCCTGATTGGCCTGATCTGCCCCACCTTATTTATAATAGCACCCTTAACAGAGTATTTCATTTACAAAAAACATTTCAACTTTAGTAAACTGCACAAAATCTAGGGTCATTTTTAAGAATGTTTGGAAAATTTTATTACCAGAGTAGTCATAAATTGATTAAAATCACGCAGTCTTTGTATCTTGAAAAAAGCGAGAGAGTTAAGCCAACTTGTTTTTTAAACCGAGAGACTAATGTATATTCATAGATACTGGAACTTGAGGATTATCTTTGATTAACAAAAGCTGCGGCGACCATATAGCCCTCCAATTAATTTCACACAGTGAGATAGTTTAACATTTTTAGTTGTACTGTTAATTTTAATACGTGTTTGACCTACTTATATTCCAATGGAGTCCATGTTTTTTAATGTTTATGATAGAGTGGCAGCTTTGTGCGCTGATAATAAGTATATAAGTGAATCAAATAAATTCTTTTTTTTATCAGATATATAAAGCTTTGAAAGAGTTTGTATAATACATATTCCAGCTTATCATGATTTTGCAAGAGATAAAGCCCATTACAGAAGTCTTAAGAGAAAATCGCAAAATATTGAGTGTTTTTTGGGACGAGATAATCAAAATAGTGCTATTTTACTGTAATTGAAATTTATTGTTTCAGTTTGAAAGATCGATTTCGATTCATTTTAGTCTCTTTTTATTCCTTAATACAATTTTATCCCCTAGAATTGTTTGTTAAAATTCGATTAGAAAAGTTTGAAACAAATCATAATTTACTTTCAAAGTGGAAAAAATCAGATTTCTTTCATTCAATCAGTTTGATTTAAATGAATGCTTAACTGAAGATAAAATTTTTAAAAAGCAACTTTTTTCCATTTTCTGACATGAAAAATTTGCTGAGAATAGAGATAAAGGCCGGCCAGATGGCCAGAAAAAATTATTGACTGTCAGACCCACCTTTTTTTGTTAACGAAGCCTGCCTTGCCCAGTATGAAATCTATTTGAGCTGGGTCGGTCCAGATCTAGCTGGACAACGACGGGTTGGACCATCGGGTCAGATAGCCAGTTTCGAGGCCTATTACGAATCACCTGAAAGCTAGCTATCGTTTTAGATGCATTCTGTCTGATTAATATTTGCGCATGATTCTCTATCACTCTTTGCATTATAATATCCATTGAAAAGGAAAAACAAATTCTTTCCAAAAATCCCTGTGCTCCTCTCGAAGGTTTTGTATCCAATATCTTTCATTTTTCGACATCTTTCAATAGAATACTGGGACTATTCATAGAGACATTACCCTCTATTTTATATCAGCTTGCAGTAACAAGTAAGAAATCCGAAATTTTAATGAGTTTGAGTTCACTAAGATGCTAACCCATTGAGATGCGACTTGTGAAAGTGGATATGATTGATCAAAATCATGATCTACTGCAGGAGTTCCTGAGCCATTGAGACTAGATGAAAATGTCAAAATCGTACAAGGCACAGCGCTCTATGTAGTGGCTCTTGTTGCCAAATTTTCACTCTCCAGCATTACCCATTCGATCGTTTTCATATGTACAAAAATCCTAAAAAAAAACAAAGGTATTTACAAGGAAATGCTGGAGGGCAGTGCAGGGAAATTTGCAAAAATATGGCTTTTCGTTTTCAAATAATATTTTGATGCAAGCGTATAGAGAATAGAGTGCAAATTTTCACCAGGTAGAATTTATCGGAGACAATAGAAGTCTTCTGGGAGTTAGTCGGTGACCTCTACTACGTTTTCGAAAGAAAAGCGGTTCAAGTCTGGATTTTTTGCACGGAGTATTTTGAGGCCATTACTAGAGACCCCGCG
>OENT01000424.1:85583-118920 GCA_900239685.1 Rotaria macrura | reverse complement strand
ATATCACGTTGAACAATGTCTTCCGATATACTTCACATGACTTCCTATTCAACGACGAGTAATTATTCGAGCAATATGTATTTCCGGATAATATAAATGTGAAATTTTCCATAGTTCATCTCGACAAAATCCAACTATCGTCTGTATTTTCGAAAGTAGAATAGGATGACAATACTTACTATTGTTTTATTATTCTTAAATTAAATAGTATATTAGAGAAAAAAATTACTAAATGTCAGTGATTTAATTCTATGCGATTCATTTACTTTTCATGGATAGTTAAGTCTAAAAGGAGGGATCGCATCACCTTTAGTATGTTATCAGAATATATTGACCATCGATGAACTAGTACGATAAGATGTGTCGAGTCAAACAGAACTATATAAACAGATGTTCAATAACTTATTTTATAATGGGATTTCTTTTTATGACAATCAAGACCGTTTTCTCACACGGTTTTTCGTAAACTAGACGAAAGACATCTTTAGATAATTATTTCTGGAACATAAAATCGTATTAAATCATTTAATTAAGATGTACATGGAAAATCGTTAGGTCAATGGCATATTAATCTATAGATGAGTACTTGAATTTAACGTATCTATCTGCTCTTTTTTGTCGGATAATGAATAGTTCGTCCCATGATAATCATTATCGAAACTAAATGACGAATTCTTCAGTACATAAAATCATAGATGCTTTTTACCATTTAGCAAGAATTTCAAATTAATATTGGACTGCTCAACTTCCATCAGTATTTGTTTTTCTACTGAATAAAAGTTCATGAAAATAGTGAAAAAATTTTACATAATTTATTTATTGCTTTTATTTTGTTTTAGTATTACTCTTTTTTTTTCATTAAAAAATGACGCACATTATAATTTTTATTTCATTTTCTTTTCTTTTTATTCATTAATAAGACCAATCAATTATAGCGGACATCTCACTTATTTTCATAAAAATATAGTTGACAGTAATCATCTAGTTGCTGAAGAAATTCAACTATAACGCGCAGATAATTTATCATCCTTTTTTCCTCATAAGTATCAGCTTATGAGTTTTAAATTGAATGTAATTGAGTCATTAGCCCAGTTTACCTTATAAAAAAATATAGCAGGAATTAAAAGAGAGCAACCATGATTGACTGACAAGAGAACGACTATATTTTTATTGCAAGTAATTTTTACAATTCTTTTACATATCCAGCTTTATTAATATCATTTTATTGTTAGTAAGTATTCATTTTAAATATGACAACATACATGTTCGAACTCATTTATTATATCAGTGTAGATTATTTAGCTATCAAAATGATCTCATCATTTAATTAATGTATACTTCAATTTCAAAGATTTTTCTGCTAAAATATATGCATTCGTCAAAGTAAGCAACGATCGCCTTTGTTTTTCTTTCTGTTTTATTTAAGATATCAATATATTTATTTGTTTATTTATTTATTAAATGAGTACAATTTTAATAGAAGCATTGATGAGAAAATACGTTTTATTTAACTACCCCGTTAAAAATTTTAGGCTGATTTTAATCGAATTATTCTGCAACAAAATTCAACTTAAATTCGATTAGTAATTTTGATTATCATCGATCATGACTTAACGATTCTATGATATTGTTGATTATCCCGTGTGAAATATTCTGATTAGCATTAATTATTTTGCAGCAAAGGCGAAATTATTAATCGATTGATTATCTCGATTTTGCTGCAAAATAATTAATTTTAATCAACAAATTTCACACGAAATAAGTAAAAATTATAAAGTAATATTCAAGTTATGAACTTCGATAATCAAAATTATCAATCAATTTTAATTTGGATTTTGTTAAAGAATAATCCGATTAAAATCAGCAAAACTTCTTCATTGGGTATACATGCGATAACCAAATAGGCTAAACTTCATAGAATTATAATTTTATGTTCATGGAATCAATAATTAAGAATTTCATAGAACAATGTTCATAGTGCAAATATATATTCAGACTGTATATTCCAGTTATTGAAGTATTTCGTGAAACGCAAGCAACGATTAAATGTATATTTAGTCTAGGATCTGTTGTGCAGGGCTCTAAATTACTTCGTAAGAGCATGTAATTATTTGTTTTTAAAAATATAAATCTGCGAAAGTCACTTAAATTAAAATATAATACATCAATTTTAATAAAATGTTTGAGATGACTATGTAATTCTTCATGTGCTTCCAATATCGAAGTACTTAAGAAGAAAGATGTGTTTAATAGGAATGAACAACAAGCATGCTAATCCTACTTGTCATTAGCAATTCTTAGACAAGGACACATTGACAAAACATTTCATGACAACACAATTATCATATCTATTTTTTTCTATTTAGAACATCATGACGTCATCAATAAATATTCACTTGATGGAAACTTTAAATTCAACGAGTGTCATATTGAATCGTTATTTTTCATTATTTATTTTCTTCTTTGGTGTCATTGGTAATATTCTTAATATACTTGTGTTAGCACAACGAACGCTTCGTTCAAATCCTTGCGTTTTTTTATTTTTGCTTTCATCGATAGCTAATATCATATCGATACTATCGGGTTTAACGCCGAGAATATTTTCTAGTTGGCAACTAGATTTAACAGCAACGAACGATATCCTTTGTAAATTACGTGCTTTTATTTTATTTACATCTAGAACTATTGCATTAGGTTTAATTATGTTGGCTACTATAGAACGTTGGGTTATATCATCACATAACATTCAACGTCGACAATTAAGTTCAATAAAAAATGCTCAAAAAGCTTCACTAGTCGTTACTATAACTTCAATTCTACTTTATATACATATGCTTTATTGTTATCAAGCAAAACTTATCCATACACCATTGAAATGCTATGGTAAAACGTCTGTTTGTCGTCTTTTAACTGATGTAACTTATGCATGTTTTACTATATTACTTCCGTTAATATCAATGATAGTATTCGGTCTAATGACAATGTCTAACATACGTAACACACGAACGTGTATGGAACCGAGAACTAAATTGAATGTAAACGATTTGAATAAGAGATATTATATTTCGCAACGACGACAAAAACAAAGATGGAGAAGACTTGATCGTTATTTAAGACGAATGCTTTTATTACAAGTTATTTCACTTATTTTATTAACTTTTCCACAAACTATTCATAAGCTATATTTTACGATGACATCAAATAAATATAAATCACAATTGGACTATGATTTCGATCGATTTTTATATAATTTCGAACTTCTTTTGCCATTTTTAGAAAGTGCTCTGCCATTTTATATTTATACATTAGCTGGCGGGCAAGTATTTCGGAATGCCTTAGAAAATTTAATATTTTTTTCAAAACGAAACTAATTTCTTTAAAAATACCACCATACTCTTTTTTTGTATGAATGTATATTTTTTTTGTTGTAATAAATTATTATTGGAAAACTGTAAGCATCAAAGTCAATCTGAGTATGTTTGAATAATGAAAAACATTTTTCACTATTAATTGAACTTGACAACTCGTTCATATATCAGTTGATGTGAATGTGAGACGATGTGGTTGAGATAGTTTATAAATCAGCACTAATCCTTGCACATGGTCAACCTAGGAAGCAAAGTTGCCGGACAGTTTTACAAAAATAAATTATATTTCTGAACCAAATATTTCTATTTCGAGAAGCTACACTGGTAGATTCGACATTATTATTAAACGTGACTCCGACTCATGGAAGAACCATAATTTTCAAACTTCATCGATTGAGCATAAAGTCAAAATAGTATAAACATCTGTTTTCATTCTACTGCTTCTTTCAATAGTATTTCGTTATTTACAAATGTGCAATACATGAAGAACGATCGAAAAAAAAAGTAAGGACAAATATTTAATGAAGTGTATCATTGTTCGATTGCAACTATTAGTTTCATTTGTCATTTGCATGATTATTTTTTATTGTTATTGAATGATTCTTTTCTAAAGCTAAAGAGTTTTGAACATTATTTTAGTTTTCTCAAGAATTTATTGCTTCTCCTAACAATTGAATCCATCAATATACGATGGTAAATATCATGAGAAAAATGTCGTCTTTGCCAAAAATATCCATATTGATATTGTTATGACTTGCTACAATCACATAGGAAATGAATTCTATCAACTACAACTATAAATGACTGTAGACGAGAGAGATGTGCAGTGTTTTTTAATAGTTAATTAGTTTTTCACATTAGAAAATAAACTAACATTCTTCTAATGGTTAAATGAACTAGGTAATTATCAACTTATTAAGGCGAGTATCTAATGTGATACAAAGATTAGTCACATGATATTAAAATAGCCATTTGCTCTTGTTTTCTATATTATTGACATGAAGAAACATAATACAATTGGTATTAAAACGATATTGGATTAGTTCATCAAAAAACTCTAAGACGATAAAATGAGACAGATCACTGGTTCAACAAATATTAATCTCTGATATTGATGTATATGTATAAATATTTCATGATATTCTTTATTACTAAATATATTAATATAAATAACAAATATCATTTGCCACGTAGGAGGAAATACGAATACAATAATCACGCTGTGAAAGTTGAACTTCTATTCAATGTGAAAGATTTGTTGTCAAGTATTTGGACATAATCGGTCTTAGCGATATGTGTGGAAAATACCTTCTCAAAGTGTCAACTATAGATATAATAAATTGAATGTTCAGGAACAACACATTTTCTTCGTTTATTAATACACTTCTCAAGCTTATTTTTTTGTTGCTCTTCACTAACAACATATCAAAACGAGTTCAGTTTAACGTTTTTCAGACACAGATTTCAATTCTCTTTCAAATCCTTTTACAACTATTTAAAAAATATAAGACAAGCTCATTCACTAAATTTTAATTTATTTATTTCAGCTATTATTCACATTGTGATGGATGTCTTGAAAAATAGTATTATTCAGATAGCCATTGCATGCTATTAATCTATGCCCCCATTTTTCTCTTTCTTTTTTTTTAACTGACATGTGAGGTGCTTCTTTCGTTTGAACACTAAAAGAATTTGAATCAATTGAATAGTATTCGATATGTTGCATGAAAGCATATTTTATGTCAAAGTAAAAATATTGAATTTAAGTTCATTTCACCCTACAATAAGTGCAACGTAAAGAAACGTTTGTCTCTATAGATGACAGTTTGGTCAAGAACATGAAACATAAAATTCAAAAATAACAATCTATCAAACTTTATAGGGTTCAGAGAACGAGAATGATCATTTCTAGCATATCAAAATTTTCATCATATCTGCTTTATGATTTCTATGGGAAACACTGGCAAAAAAATAGTAAACCATTTCTTCGATAACTTGATCCTACGTTCAAATCTGAAATGTAACAAACTATAGTGACAAGATTTTCTTTTCTATACCTTCATCCATGCATATTTCTACATGAACGTGTTCATTTATACGTTCTTATCTATACATCCTAATCCGCACGTCTACATCCGTTCGCACTGATCTGAACTTCTTCATCTGTGCATCTCCATCTATAACATCGTGAAGTATGCTATTGGCTATGTCAGCAAAGCTACAAATAGTCTCAGAATCAAGTATTTCTTTAACATTCACAGTGTGGTCAAGAGGGCTTTTCAAAGTGCGTTTAATTCATGTAGGGATCTTAGAGCAAGTCTCAAGAATGCTAGTGGGCTATGATAGGCATGTCAGTAGCAGTGTCAGGCATCAAGGAAGCAGCCTCAGAAACGCTAGTAACATCACCAGGAGTACCACTAGCATTCTCACGGATACTTGTAGATATCTCGAGAACGCTGTTATTAGTCGCAGGCATGCTTGTAGTAACCGTAAGAACACTCATAACAGTCTCAAAAATAGCTGTAGCAGTCTCAGCAATGCAAGTAGAAACTTCACGAATGCTTGTAGCAGCCTGAAGAACGGTAGTATTAGGTGGAGTAATAGTTTTAGCAGGTTAAGGAATTCTGTCACTAGTCTCTGTGATGCTGGAAACTAGCTCAAGACCGTTGATAGTAATCAGGATTGCTTCTAGTATTCTCAGAAATGACAGTAATCCCCTGTGGAATGCATTTTGGAGTCCCAAAATCGCTGATAGCATCATAAGTGATGCCATTGACTGTCTCAGGCAGACGTGTATCATTGTTAGGATTGCTTTTAAGAACTGGAAGGGTATTGGTACCCACATTGGGATTCTTTGAAGTAGTTTTAGTATTACTCCGGCATACTCAGGATTCTTAGTAGAATTTTGAAGAAACGTGTCAAGAGTCATAAGCAAGATATATCAGTGTAGATGTATTTCTTTTTACCTGTGCTAGCTTATTAACTTTTGCATTCTAGCCATACTGAAACCCCTACCATCAGTCATGCATTTTTACACTCGCAAATCGGAATTCTACTGTTGGAATATCTGAAGAAGATACACTGAGGTGAATCTAATCACTGTTATAATTGCTGCATTTGAGCGAGTGTTATGTCTAATAAAAAAATTACTGTTTAAGACGTATGGATTCACCTATGTTGGTGAAGATGTGTAGAAGGGAACACGAATAGATGTACACACTCTCATCAGGACCTAGAAAATGCGGTGTTGATTTAGATACATCATATTCACACATAGAAAAAGGAGGCAAACATATATGAAGTGGAGAGTTGTTAGATTTCAATTTCTCGTTTCCTACAGAAACCTTAAAGCAGGTGAGCTCATATCATTTATCTACTTAATTTATCTGCTATTCCGAATAATTTTGATCAATCAATTAAGAAGATTATGGGGACGATCTTCTATTACGATTATTGTTCTCTATGTATATATATATGACTACAATTAATATAATTTTCTTTCACTGACAACTAATTAAAACATTGTTTGTTTGATTGATCTGTAATTTGTTACACAGCTGGGATATTATCGTAAATCAAGAAACTTTCGATGTATAATGCAATGTTCTGAAAGGTAAAATTCACCTTGTCTCAATCAGATCGTTAATCACTATACGTGAAATTTACTACAAGTATACTCGTAGTCTAGTCACAAAAGAAATTTTCTTTCTTTTTCAAAACATAAACCGATGTGACGCACTTCCTAGTTGCACGATGCGTCTTCTAGTGTGAATAGAAAAACGACTATCAATAATAACATCAAATCATGACTATTTGTGTGAAAAAAGTTTAAAGAAAAACGAAATCGACCAGTAGTTTCATGTAAAAACATCTGAAGAAATCATTGAATGATTTTTGTTTTTGCACTAGCTCTGTTTTACTTCATGTTATGTCGGATTATAATATAAAGCAGCGATTACTACGCTTCTATCCATTGAAATACTTCACATGCACTTCTTAGTATCTTAATCAGTCATAATTATGGGCACCGATGTTTCAAAGTCTTGCATAGAGACTATGCGAAATGAAAAATTCAACATGTGATTTGAGATGAAGCTGCATAAGCACGTTTGCATTTAATATCATTCGGTAATTATGGAGAATAGATAAGCTGAGCAATTCGAAACGACGGGTCAGCCAAATATTCCACTGGAGCCTGACAGCTAAATGAAGATTATTAAGAATTTATATTGTGAACTTGAAGTATTTTAGTGAGTCATGACTTTAACAACTGTGGCTTCTTTCGTTCGTAGAAGTCGTATAAACTTTGTTGAAATTTAACAGATGTGCAAGTAATTATGTGACTTCATACTGAATGAAGCAGGTATCCTTTTATATACGAAGACGTAGCATAAGAAGAATGTAAAACTCGTGGCAAAACTGTGTGGTTTTAATTCATACGTCGTTTAATTGAGTTTCATTTTCTAATTAAAGATATATACAATTTCATTATCTTACTCTTTTCTTAAAGAGAAAATCAACATATATAAATACGGATAAAAAAGAACCCGGTTATTTCGAACAACTAAAATTGTTTAGCCTATAAATGCAATTCAATATTTTATGTCATTGAAAACAAGCTATAAACTGACGAGTTTTCTGTCGTCGGTGCGAACATGAAAAGCTTCGATCGAAAAGGCAAATAAGTCATACATTCAACTATTTTCGACTGTCATGAAATAACTGCACCATACAAAAAGGTTTCGATTTCATCATACAGAAAAGAGAAAAAGTAACTTACATTCTTTTCATTTCAGTCGGAGTAGGCAAAAATTCGAAACCGAGTTGGCAATGGAATCAATGAAGAAATTTTTCGGAGTCACATACGACGCAGTACATGGTGAGTTCCTATTTCTCGGAATTTGAAATAATTTCTCGAAGAAACTAGAAAACAATCACTCAACATATCGGGGAATTCATATGTTACATAAGTTAAGATGAATAATTAGAAGTCTGATACCAATGACACATGGCATCAATGTTTACTTTCTAATGTTTCATTTTTCCCGACTGGATGTTGGCTAAAGTTTTGTATGAACAAAGCACATATCTATTAGTTTCAATTCAAGGAGAATTAAAAGCAAAATATATCTATCACGAATCTATGATGATGACAATAATCTTCCTTGATGAAACATGATGCTCTAGTTTATCATAAGATGATGAATTATCTGACTGAATCAAAGCTACCCTGATGCATTTGTTACATATCAATAATTGATATAGTTTCACACGAAAATGAATTCATCGAATTTAATTATCTGCAGGCTATCAAGTCGAGCGACCTATGTTTACTCTTTGTATGTGAATTTGATCAATGTATCACAGGTAATTCATTTATATATTACCAGATTTCTGTCACATCATGCTTGCGATAAGGATTTGAAGATATATTTTACTTGCTTGGAGAAAAAGGAGTTCTACGAATCCTGACCCAATGTGTAAGAAAATGTTATGTCTCTGAACTCTAACTAATTATGAAAATTTCAGATATGAGTAAAATAACCATCATGTTCTAGATGTGTGTAAAACTACTTCATTGGATGATTGTTCAATTCAAACTCACATCCATTCTTCTTCGATTTTCTCTCACATATCCTATACAATCAAGCATCATAATGAAACTCGGACAAATGAAAGATTTTGACCAAGTTGTCCATCCAACTCATTTCTAATAGTTTGATTGAAAGTGGCGATGATTGAAATTTGACACGGTCTTGTTTTTGCCATAAAAAAATAACTTCCATTATTTTACTTAGATTAAGAAATCATTGTAGTAGAAACTTTCTTTTAAATTACGAAATTTAACTTCATTGGTTCGTTCAGAAAATGTTACTGTTTGTAAACTTGAATATTAGCCAAATCTAGCCAGTACATGACAACTACCAAGTCAATACAATATGAATAGGCATGTTTAATTGAGAACGATGAAATACTGAAACATATGTATATGTTGTAATATTACAGTGTTACAACCAATTTTACAAGTTAAATTTCTTCTAAGAAAACAACTCTTGTATGGTTTTGATAAAGTTGTTTTTGTGTTTCATACTTGTATTTACTTGCAGTATGTTAAAAAAAATGGCTCGCAGCATTGGTATTTGTAAGGAGTATATCAAATCCTTCAAATTAATGCATTCATGAAATAACTATGAGATATTTTTCATTTCTTTTCTTCAAAGTTTCTTATCATTTTATTTCCACAAACAAAAATGTATACACAATATACAAAAATTGTTACTGAATTATACAATTCAACAGGAGTTCAATTACTGAAAAAATCGATGCGGACATACATAAAACCTTAAACTAAAGATTATTTATCATAAGTTAAGGACTTTTATGATTAATTTGCTAACATGATTTTCAACATATATACAACATCGTATAAAAGAGATAGACAGCTAAAGTAGTACTTTTCTGCATTATTATACGTCCGAATATTGAAAATTTATATTATCATTCTGATTGATCATAAATTTTTTGATTGTCGTCTGTGAAAATCGAAATGTATACCGAGTATTCGTCTTTTTCATTATATCCAGTTTATAGTACCACCTTATAGCACGTGCCAATTTATCATATGTCATTTTTTGATTAGCCTGTCGACTTTTGACTTGTTGCCAAAGCTCAGCAACCTTTTCAGGTTCGTGAATTTGAAAAATACCCTGAGATCTATCTTTATACGATGCATACGATGCATAATTTGGATCTTCAAGAAGAATAAGTAAGAATTCGAACAGTCTAGGTGGTCTTCGACGCTTTGAAATTGTATCTGTTACCAACCAATTTTTAGAACTTTCTGGACTATTTTCTGGCAAATTAGCAGTTGATTCGTATGTTGGCTTCAGGTCCATTGATAAATCGATTGATTCCCACCAGGTATCGTCTATTGTACTCCAATCGAACATTGTTAGATCCATGTCTTCGGAAAAAATATCGGGATTAACATTTGATAAGTCTAGATCTTCAAAAATGTCAATGCCAAGTTTATCGTCACTGTAATCAGACATAGTTGATTCGTAGTGAAGTTACCTAACTGTAACGAGTTGTAATCAAAAAAAAATTAATAGATCGAAATGAGTTTTTCTTTTCTGCTCACTGATCGAAAAATAAATTTAACCATCGATCAATCTACATTAAGTTTAAATATATTGTACTGTTTTCCAACTCAGAAAATAGAAAATTGTCCGAAAAGGAAAGGATGGAAAGAACCAAGTAAGTTTTAATAGAGAGTGAAAGAAAAAAAACAGTTTTTTACACCATCAGAACGAAAGAAAGAAACACATAAACTATTGACACTGCCGCCCTAGCCACTTGATTGCGCTAAATTTACAAGCATTGCGAATCGTCTGGGTAAAAACCAAGTATAGTTTTTGTAACAGTCAAAGACAATGCATTCTTTATGCAAGAGTAATATTATTTCAGAAAAAGAGACATCTATTAACTGTTCTAATTTTAGCTGGAATTAGTCGTGACCAAGAATCGTTCACACATAGTATTTTCGTAAATTTAACAAGCATACATCTTGATCTATGCAAAATGCAATTCAATGATTTGTATGATTTATAAAAATACTCCTGACGTCATTCCATGAAAATATTAAAAAAACGTGATTCAAAATTCTCTTTTCCATCTCAGTCATACATAAACCACCTTTTGAGAGACATCGCTAATGCAAGTTTCATAAGATTTAGAATACTTTAATAGAAATCTGCTTAATTATGGAACTACTGCATAAGTATTATACAACCATCACATCATATGACCAAGCAAGTTCAATCTAAATCAAGTTATTAGATGGTAAATACAATTAAAATATTGCTCGCATTTCACCGAAAACTTCAGACATGGGTTGTTTATATGTAATGCTCGTCGGATACTCCATATATTCGTTTGTTGTTTCTTTTCAAACGAATAATGGCTACTACGAGAAAAATATACTGCATTAATTTCTGTCTATTCAAACCGTCATCAGTTAACTGAAAGTATACTCGTCGATTGATAACTAGGAAAGAAAGGATGACTAACTAGTGGCAAGTAAACATTCAACTGATAAATAGATTACATGAAAGTTATTCTACGTGAAAAGTTTTCGTCGAAATGGAAGCTTTTGTCTTGTAAAAATGACATTCACAGAAATGATTGTAGTCTAAAAATATGGCCACCATTGTTCAAGTAGAACAAGTAATTGTTATATTCATAGTTGCAGAACAAGCTAAGTTTGAAGTCTTCATAGTGTCTGTATGATGAATGTCTGAATTATTTTCAGTTTCATTCAAAATTAGAATCATTGATAATCTTCATTGAGAAGTATCGAAAGATTTTCTGTAATTTCAAAGCCAGAGTATGACGTCCTTCATCTCCTTTGAAGAACATGATTGCAATATAAATCACAAATATTTTTCAAATATTTATCTTTGTTTTGAAGAATAAAACATTCGATATTTAGCTTCCATGTTATTCTATATTGCACGGAAAATTCACTGATTTTCATCTGTCATCATCATCCTTTTTTTTACTGTAACATATTGCAACAATAATGAGATGGGTATCGTCAATAACTACGTCGAATACTCATTAATACACATTTTCAAATATACTATCTTTGGTGCTGGTTAGATAAACATGAGTTGATATCGACTAGTTTTATGTAATTAGTATGGGTTTATTGGATGTAATTTCATTCAAATAGCAGAATTTTGCCCGCAGAACTTACAGATGTGCACCGCTCTCCTTTCTTTTATTGTTATATCTCCAATATTATTAATTTATGCTTCATGTACCATTGTCTCTTCTGAATCAGATCCTAGGAAAATACTCAATGGAAATATATGAAATTGTGAATAATTATAATTCGTAATTTTTCGATCAATGAGCATTGTGCTGAATATTACAAAACTGAATTTCGACTGAGGAGTTTGTGACAATGTCAGACATAATGCACTAGTTGTTATTATTAGGAAAAATAGACAAATGATTTTAAAAGTTTGATAACGTATGCATCATACACTTTCGTGTAGACTCTTTCATCACTGTTGTACTTTGATGATTTTTATATCGAAACTTTCGAGATTCCTCCAACTGAAGAGAAGCATGTTACAGAAAAGAAAAACATTGACTTTTGTTGATACACGACTTATGAATCACGAAGAACGAAACAGCAATATTTTGCTAGTAACCAGATAGAATTATAATAATCTATTGATAAGCTCATTCTAGTTTGGTTCAGTCAATACATTGTTACTAAAAGTATTTATGTAAATTTTTGTTGTAAACGTTTTATTCGGGTCTTTCTATCAGTACGTGATACAATTGCGGGTGAAAATGTATTAATGATCTGTCTCATTTCGTTCAGGATAACAAGTAAATTTGTGGAAATACATAGTCATCGTATGAATTAAAATAACAGGATTAATTGCACTTGAACCATATTTACAAATTGAATAGGAATATTACTGGAACTTGCACAATACATACATGTCCTATGAGGTCGAAATTAAGAATCATAGCAAATTTATATCAACAACAACATGTACAGTTTCGCTAACTTGTAGTAAAATATGTTAACAACTAATTTGAATCCTTATATTGAACGATATTGTAATCTCATCGAATGTCTACATATGAACTTCTCGATCGACAGAAAGTATTGTATTAAAAGTCTTGTATAATAGCCATAGGAATGAAAAATATGAAATTCAAAAGTCAAGATATAGAAAGAAGTCTAACAAGATCTACTTTCTTCTTTTTACAACGAAACAGTGTTTAGCTACTATTTCAATTCTAAGAAGAAAAAACCGTTTTTGTCTACTATTGCTGATTTAATTATAAAAATTTAAAACTGAGACAAATGCTTCTATAAATACAGATTAGATATGACCAACTTCAATGCAGCATTCCTAATAGCATATATAATTGCAATAGAACATTTTGCCTCATCTCAACTCTGCCTCTACTAAGCTGAATGAATGTCGAAACAAATTTCAAAGGCGCGTAAATATTTGAATATCATTAAAATCAAGATTTATTGTTAGTGATGAGCAGGTTCAAGTATTCATGGATGAGTTGAATGCTTTAACTCGTTGCATTAGAGCTAAAATATAACTCAGTTCCAATATTCTTTAAAATGCGATTCCAACTCTCATAAGAAAAACAAATTATTGATTTCGGCTAAATATCATTCAACTCTTTGTTTGCATGACAACGATTAGTACAGACTCGATTTCATTTACCTTATCGTGTGTACATTGACAATCATAAATAGTCATGAATTTTTCTTGGCTTTTTTCCAACTATATGCTACCATGGTTTCATGAGTACTTCTTGAGAGAAATTTGTATTTGTTGAAAGAAAACAGATACTATATGTGTCATTTTGATAAGGATTACAAAATTGAAGTTCGTTTTTTCATTATCTAATAAAAAAATATGCTTTTACAATTTGAATACAAAGTCAGATTGATGAAGAGAAAATAAAACTTCAGTGTATTTTTTCATAATCTATCTAGTAGAATTTTCAGTTTAACATAGATTTCAAACGATGCACGTACGTCAGACGACGTACCCTTTTCGTTATATTCTAGCTCATCAACAAACAAATGTTTGTTCAAGTTTTTTAAATTATGCATTGCTTTTGAATTATTATAGAAATGAATAAGTATGTTTGCTTAGTCGCATCATTTACGAAAACTTATACAGATGAAGCAAAAAAATCTTGTCAAAGTATATCTTATGTAAAAGATGCAATCGACTATCGAATATCACTGAAAATATTGTTAGCTTTTCAAAGCTTATCAAACAGTATTTAACAGTCTTCAGACGTAGACAATCTTTTATGCGGAGAAAAGAACGCTTAGAATGCTATAAAAAGACGGAGAACATTGTTAAACGAAGAAAAAACAGCACAGAAAAGAACAAAATTTTTTTCGTAACCTTTCGTTGTAGACTTGTCGATGGTTTCGCTGAAAATTCTACTGAATATTCCTGATGACTTCAAGCGCATAAAAAGCGTACATGATATCAATAACTGATAAAATCAAATTTTTGTATTTTTGTTTATTTTTATTGTGACAATGTATAATTATAAAAAGTTTGCTGATGTACGTTGACAACTTCAGCTATCTACATGTTACAAAGTGAAAAGAATTTGACAAATGACTATAATACATATTGTAAAATTTTAACTAGCGTTTCATTGTTTCGTTTTTGTTTGAAAATATCCGCATTCAATCGCACAGATCCAATTTCAATTCATTGCCTTGAATATTTTCATATATGATCTTCCGTTATATTAACTAGATAGAAAAGACTAAAAACGTTTAGTGTTCTATTTCGAGTGTTAATAAAGATCAACTCATTTGTGTATTCTAAAAGTCTATACCAAACATTTAACTGTTATTCTAAAAATTTTCATAAATACATCGTATATAGTATAATGTTGTTAAAATTAGAATTTCGACGTGTGTTTAAGTTGAACTTATTGACTTCTGTAAAAAAAAGTCTTACTTTTGTAATTATTTGCTGCAGTCTGAAGTATTCGAGACAACGTGATTGCGTGTGCGGCAAGATCAAGTTAGGCTATCGGCATTGTTTCACGTGAGGATAACGATATGTTTAATGCGAGTGTATACTCCATGGTTGCCATTCGGTTTAAGGAATGGTACCTTAGCATGTAATCTAAACCACCGTGCTCAATACTACAAAAAATAGCAGCCAAATGACTAAAAATGATTGTTTTGTTATAGAAATCATCAAATAGTGTAAGACAAGATGAATTAAAACACTTTTTCGATTAGACTTTATGAGATAGTTGATGTGTTTTTTCGTTGAGACTATATTTGTTGATATAGGATAGTTTCTTCCAATCAATAAATGAAATTGTTTTTCGAAAATATTTATTACATGCCACTAAATATGTACAAATGATTGTCGAAAAGTAGATGTGGGTTGAAAGGAAATAACTATCTCAAACAATACAAACCTTCGATTAAAAAAAATGACAGCAATTGTCTCATAGAAAAAAACGTTTCAATTCATCTTATTTCATACTAATGATCGAAAAATTTTCGACCCATTAACACATATAGTACTTAAAGCAAACAATATTGAACGAAATTTGCATTAATCGTTACTAGAATGTGCATGAGTATCACTTCCCAGTAAATCTTCAATAGAGAAAATTTTCACAGTAATTTTTATCGTACATCATTCATGTGGAATTCTATCGAGAAACCTATTTCTATTCCACATCGCAAACATGACGGATGCGAGTAAAACTTTGAGGCGCTACTACTAGTCATGTTTTAATTGATTATCTATTATATACAATAATAAAGACTCGTTTCGCTATTTTAAACTAATATCATCATATAGTTTGTTTTTTCACGCGGAAAATAGCTGTTATTTTATGTTGACGACACACTTTCGAAGTAAGCAACTTGTTTGCATCATTTATTTGGACAAATAATGTCAAATAATTATATATAAGCAAACTTGGTTTCGACATCGTGAATAATATTGTAGAAACATATTCAACGTGACTAACAAGGGATTCGAATGAGAAAAACGAACACTTGAATGAAAATGATTACTTCCTAGTTGCATGGAAAACAATAATTGAAACGAAATTTTATTCAAGCGAAAGCAAAACATAACTAAGAACGGATGAAAACTAAATAACGATATTTTTTCATCATCATATATTACACGTGACGCATATTCATCCCACATCATTCGATTTGTCTCACTATTTAATGCAATACACATTACACAGAACATTATATTAAATCGCCGACTATTATGCCAATATGAATGAAAGTTATATACCAAATACGACACACAGATTTTCGGACGTCATTGCAGAACCATGTATTATGCTCTTGCCCATCTCTGGATTCAACCAAAAGCCGTTAGTTACACTTGAGGAAGCGACTCAACCCCTGACAGGCATTGTTTCTCGCATTGCTACATACGTTCATATTGCAAAAGAACGTGCGAAACATCCAGCCGATAATCTAACAGTTGATGAATCTGCTTCCATCGCATTGTATACCATGGAATGGGAACCACATAACCAATCACTGTACTATATTCTCAACGGGACACTACGTAGTGAAGATCGAAACAAGCTGAAACCATGGTTTCTCTATCTTAAACTGGTATGCACTGCCTTATCAAGACTTCCATCAATTCGTCGACAGGTGTTCCGTGGAGTCAAGGATATCATTGAATCCGAAGATGAGAAATATGAACTAGGACAGCGACCTGTATGGTGGGGCTTTTCTTCGTGTTCAGTATCTCGTGAAATTTCCAAAGAAAATCATTTCATCGGAGATGCTAGTACTAAAACACTTTTCGTTATCGATTGCATCAACGGGAAAGTGATCGAAAATCATTCATACTTTGGAAAAGAACAAGAAGTATTACTTCTGCCAGCGACGCAACTCGAAGTTGTAAATCGTGAACAACAAGACGATAATGTACATGTTATTTATTTACAAGAAATCGAATCATCTTTCGTTTTACTGGAACCTGTTTCTTCGGAAATGGAGATTCAACGTTTAAAAACTGTGTCGACATGGAAAACGAAGAAGACATTATCAATAATATTGGACGCGCCTGTTGAACATTATCGTAATGCTAAACTTATTGAATGTATTCTACGATGCAAACCTGAATCTGAAGGTTATTTAATGGGAAAGCGAAAGAGTTTACAAGATATTGAAATCATTGTTCAACAATTAATGATCGAAAAACGATGTCGTAGTTTGTTTCTTAGAGAAAGTCAAATAAAACCCGAAGGAGCTGCCGTCATCGCTGAAGCTTTACGTGATAATGATACATTAGAAGGATTATTCATTTCTCATAATAAACTTGGCGATGAAGGAACAAAGTTTGTCACGCGCGCTTTATCCTTTGATAATAATACAACTCTGAAAAAACTATGTCTTGCTGGCAATGATATTACAGATGAAGGTATGGTATATGTGGCAAAAATGTTGGAAACAAACAAAACTCTAACTGATTTGTGGTTATCAACGAATAGAATAGGTGATAAGGGCTTAGAACTATTATCACAAGTACTTGTCGATAAGAATAAAACTTTGAAATTAATCTCACTAGAATGGAATAAATTTCGAAGTGAATCAAGTGTAAATGCTCTTATTGATGTTCTTACTTATAATACATCATTAACAACAATTAAATTAACAAGCTGTAAACTGTCTAAATCTGGAATCGAAAAATTAAAGACTACGGCACGACAGAAGCAATATTTCGAATTACTGATACAATAGTAGTTGATGTGTTGTTTTCTTGTGTGTTTCACCATGGTATTTTAAAAATGTCTCATAAAATACGATTAGCGTCACTCTTTGAAAGAGTACGACAAATTTTGTGTTTCGCTCAAAACATTGAATGGTACATGTTCAAAAACGTAAGGCAGATAAACCAGTAGAAATAATAGTGAGAACAGTACACATGTGCAAACTATTGTTAATGAGCAGAAATAGTCGAGCACATCAATGATAGAATACCATTCGAATTTCAATGTAGTTTGATTTTTGAATTTATATAAAAAATTTCGTGTTGCAATCAAATTGTCTTGATACCTTCGAGGAAACAGATTCAGACTTTGAACAAAATTGTAAATCTAATTATTGTGAGCGGATTTCATCAACTTACTCAACATGGATAGATTCAGCTTGAATCAGCTTTTTAAGGAAAATAATGCACGGAGTCGCATATAAAAAACAGAACAATGTTACAACTACAGTGCATGGTGTAAGTAACAGTTCTACATTAAATGGTTTACTGAAGATGAAATTGTTGAAAATAATTTGTGAATATCAGTTATGTTATTATGGGAGATGCGACATAAAATAGGACAATGTTCTGAATGTATATATATATATAGAAAATGGATTTGACCACTGAACTTATATGTCACTAAACTATATTTCTGAAGATGTTCGATCTCAGATAGCTTGAAAGAAAATCATCTTATCTTTCATTTTGTGTGAACGAATCGATAAAACAGCGTGTACGTAGATTGAGAGAATGGTTCTAAAAAAATAAAATATTCCCTCGACTCTATTGATAAGTCGTGTGCTGAAATTGTAAGCAAATTTTCAGAACCATAATCATCAGGTGCATAAAACTTCAATGGTACAGTTCAGTATTTTCAGATTGATACCTATAATTGCTTTTAGTAGACTGACGCAAGAAAGAACGTAACATTAAGCAGTCTTTTTTTGATCATCTGTTACCAGCAAACAGCAAAATAAATCGAATGAAAATAGTTTTGGAGAAAAATGAAACAATTAACTTGGCAATCAATACCTACATAAATTATCTCAACATACAGAAAAACTTTCAAATTAAGAGACTTGAACTTCGTGCTTATTGCTTTCATAATAAAGCGGATAGAAAGAGACGTTGATTAGTTTTTATAGAGAATAGGACCAAGAAAATATGTAAAAAAATATCGAAATATGGATATCATATTACCAGGAGACAATTGCTTCACTTATGATTAACGTCAATGGAGTTCTATCACTTTTATGGAATTAAATCAAACCAATTTTTAATAATATTTACAATGATGACTATTTCATTAATTGATCGTTTTTGTGAAACAGCCGTTTGGTATGTTGCTTTGATTAATAGTTGAAAATATATCCAATTTTTTAACTTTGATAGGATGATAAATTAAAAGATTAAACTTGTAGAAGCATGTTATTTTCTTTATTCTATTTTTGAACGAATATATTTGTTATTAACATTAAAATAGAGGATCAAAATATTTTAAGAAGTGTAAAGAACACGTTACATTATTATCAACAGACTATTTCTTTTCATTGAAAAGACCAAAGATTAACTACGAAAAAACAATTTTGATTATTGACATGGATCTTCTTGGCAAACATCGATCCTGTCAATGAAACGGACGAAGTAAATTGATTCATTTTAATTTAAATTGATGACACGTCTACCGGAGACATATGTATATCTTCAAAATAGATTTATCTGTACTATGTATCTAATCAAATAGAAGTAACTGATATGACGCAGTTGTAATTTAGTCAAGGGATGTTTTCGTTAATCAATACTTCAAACCTAATCACTTCATTTCTTATACGGAGTTAGATTTGTCGGGTAATATTAACATATTGACTGATATCGAAATCCATTGAAAAATATTTATTTAATGTTCCAATATCAAATGATTCAAATCCAAGCGTGCCCTTACTGAAATGAAGTAATGCAGAATCATTAACAATACAATTCATTTCAGTTTTTGACAATTCTACCTCAACGTACATGATTTTCGTTTCATAATTTTCTACATAGCCATTGGTAATGAATGATTTCTTTTAAATCTAAATACATGTATTTGTTTCGTATCTTCTCGAATTTTGTACTTGTTGATTATGCTCAAAGTTATTCTGTTTAAAAATAATCATAAAATGCTACCATCAACTATAACATAGGACATCCTATGAAAAATAATAAAAGTAGTCATTATTGTGAAAATAATCACATACTGTAGAATAGATAATAACGTGCAAAAAGAACAAGTATAGCTAATCGAAAATCGAATAAACTTCTAATTAGATTTCCATTCATCCATCTAGATTCTATTTGAATATTTGATTGAATTATGATTTCTTACTCCAGTTACCATACTGATATCATATTACTTCGATAGAAGATAAATTTTCAATATGATTATTTATTCAGTTCGTATTTACTAGGCCACGCAGCGGCTTTCGATCTAGCCGCATGCATGGCATAATTTTTATCGATGAATTCCGATTGCTATGTATTATATTAGTCTGCCACCACATGTTTTTATTTCATTTTTATTCATACAAAGTATGAGAAAGGATGATTGTATCCTTCGATCAACTTTTGTTTTTTTATACGAGGCACATTGCAAGTTTAGGCGTTGGTTGTAATACACATAATGACCATTTATTAGTCAAATGGTTTTCTTCTTTTATTCAAATACTTATTATCGGTACTTATCATCATTACTCTTGATGAGAAATATGAATCAACTATTAAAGTGCCTACACGTTTCATATTTCAGGACGATCAACAGTCCATGTTATTGAATACTACTGATCAATATTAGTCATCTTTTATGCGTTCTTTGCTATAAAACCTACCCATAGTCATCATCATCATCATCATCATCATGAAGTATATTAGACATCAAAAGCAAGAATACTCATTTCTTATAACAGACATTCATAAAACGAAAACATGGCATCAACAACATTTTGTGCTGTATGTGCAAATAAAGGTACAAGTGGCGTATTTAGATGTGAAGGATGTTCACAAACATTTTGTCTTCAACATACGAAAGAACATCGACAATATTTGAATACTCAATTAGATGAACTTATTCTGGAGCATGAAGTTATGCTTAAAATATTCAATGACAATAAACAATCGTCTTTATTGATCGATGAAATAAATCAATGGGAAAAAGATTCAATATTAAAAATACAAAAAACAGCACAAAATGCACGCATAAAAATTGAACACTTTGCTGAAATACAGAAAGGTATGATGAATTAAGTGTATGATAAAAATAGAAAGTCGAAAAGTTTTCTATGCTATAATTTAGAATGTACTGGAGAAAAATTCACTCAAATAACCAAACAATTAGATAATGCTCGTCAAAATCATGAATATCTTGAGAAAGATCTCTATCGATGGAAAATTCTTCTTGAACAACTTCAATACGATCTGAAAATGCCGTCACCATCGATCATTTTTCATCAAGATCAGAAGCAAACATTGATCAATGACATAGCAATCGTAAAAATGGATAAACAATCAACATTAAATGAAACACTTATCAGCTATTCAAATGAAATTCAATTTGATGATAACAATCATATTGCCATGCATTGCGGTCCTCATCGAACACCTGCTTATATCACCGGTACACACGAATATTCAACAGGTCAACATCAAATACGATTATTTATCAGTAAAAAAACAAATGATTTTATTCTTTCGTTTAATATAATGTCAACATTAATGCCAATACCGTTGACATCAACTGAATCACAATACATAACGTACGGGTGGCAAAGTAATGATTGCATCATTCCTTCTCCATGTTGTTCACCGCATGAAAAACATTTTCGAGATTTAAAAGGAAAAACAAAGTTTCATATTACATTTTTCATTGATTGTGATCAACACAATATCAGTTATTTCAATGAAAAAACAAAGCAAACGAGAAAAATCAATGTTGATATTGAAAAGTGTCCTCTACCATGGAAACTTTATTTTTATGTCTATGATATTGGAGATTGTGTTCGACTTCTTTCATCATTTCAACTATAACAAGTTTTTCTTTACTAACTATGATTAGTTTTGAACACTAGCATTTAACTGAAACAATAAACAAACAAAAACTAAATAATAGTTTCACAGAAAGCTTGTACATTTCTTTCCTCGTGTTGTCTGTTGTGAATCACAACTTGTGATTCACGTGTTGGGGAGAAATGTGCATCGTTCTTTTCTTCATTTTTTTGTTTCACAAGTCAAAATTTTCATGGCGTCGTCATCAACATCTGTGAAGGCACTTTGCGGTGCGTGTGGGAATAAAAATGCGGGCATATTTAGATGTGAAGGATGTTTGCAAGTATTTTGTCGAAAACATCTTAATGATCATCGGGATACTCTTAGTCATGAACTAGACTCTATTATTCAGGAACATGACACTCTACAACAAGTCATCATTGACAATGAAAGCAAACGTATCAACGATCTACCTAGTCTGAAACATATTTCTCAATGGGAAAAGGCTTCGATTAGGAAGATTCAACAGATGGCGGAAGATGCTAGAGTACAAGTGAAAAAGTTGACGAGTTTAGAAAAAGGTTCGTTAGTAATAAATTGATCATTCTTTGTTATTCATCGTTGAATATGTCCATTGATAGTATCAAAAGAATTACACGGTCTTGCTGAACAGCTAGGAAAAGCTCGTGTTCAAGATGATTATATTGAAGCAGATCTTCAAAAATGGACAACCCTGCTACAAAAATTGAAAGATGATGTCAACTCATTTTCTCATGTGATAACAATAGAAGAGAATCCAAACGAAATACTTGTTGCCAAAATGTATGTTTCGACAAGATTACAACCATTAAAGCATATGGAAAAGTTTGGAGAATCATTCGGTCCGATTCGGATTGAAAATAATGGTTTTATGGTGACCCATATCGGCCCACAGCATAGTACAGCTTACGTGCGTGTAATAGGTAAATACTCATCCGGTACACATAAAATTCATTTTCTGTTCAAAAAGAGTACACTGGAATATGTAGCTAGCTTTGGCATTGTCTCAGCCTTAGTACCAATAGATGGTGAAGCTGAAGCAGGTTATAGGCTTTGTGGATGGTCAAGCAATGATAAGTTGGATTTACCTGATAATGAAACAGAGTTGGAAATTAATGTACAAGATTTGAGCGGTAAAGCTTCGTTTGAAATTGAACTGCAACTAGATTGTGATAATCAAGAGATTAGTTATGTCAATCAACGAACAAAGAATAATAAAAAGTTAAAAGTTGATGTAAAAAAATGCCCGTTTCCATGGCAAATCGAATTTTATCTATTCGGAGTCGGTGATTGTGTTTGTATTCTACCTTGATGTGAAATGCTGCACAAAGTGGCTTGTGGTTTTTTTGCATTCATATTCTCATCAATTTATTGATAATAAATTTAACGAATACTTGAATATATCACACTTTTATCTTACTAGATGGCAAGCATATTTTAGATAGTTTCCTACCCGTTTGTATCTTTCAAATAATTGAAGAAGTTCATTGTTTCAAACAAAAGATCGTTTATTCGTCAGATTGCAGTACATTATCATAGATGAGTGTATCAAAGTTTTGGACATGAGCATGTAACTATCGTTTCGCAACTATAAGATCTAATAGATTTACATTGATTTAATTGGATATACAAGATGTACAAAATATTTAAAACATTGAATGCAAATTTTCTAATGATTTTTATTTATTTAAAATTTTATTGCATTGATTTACATCAGTAACCAGGCAAAAATGACACATTGTTATATACATTATGCATTCAATCAAATGTACATTGTACAATGAATTCGAGGAAGGAACGCATCTTAATATTCCATTTGAATATCGTCTATGTCTATGAATGAAATAAATAGACAAAAAAAAACAGGCTAAATAATCATTTCCAGAGAAATGATAAAAAGATAATTTAATATAACTTAATGCTTAGAAGTATAAGTGTACGAAGTGTATCGGTCATCGAAAGTATGGATAAACATCTATTGTCACATTTATTTATGTATATGATGTGTAAGCAGCGTGGCGCAGTGGAAGCGTGCTGGGCTCATAACTCAGAGGTCGGTAGATCGAAACTACTCGCTGCTACTATCCCTTTTTTTTTTCTTTATTTTTGTTTTAATCGTTATACAATCAAAAATTACGAACAAAATCTATCAAAGACAAATATTTTTTCATGATAAACATTGAAAGCAATAAATGGAAGTATGAAATTCAATAAAAAAAAACTTACATTAACCAAGGTTAATACGATGTTGTTGTGCATGATTATTTGTATTGAAGCATCCTTGATTCATGTTGCCCAATCGTATTGAGAGAAACATATCAATCAAGATAAAATCAACTATTTTCGTTGTTTTTTTCCTGATTTTTCGTCGTATGTTGTGTGAGAAAATGAAACATGCATGACTATAGAGTAACCATATTAATTATGCATACGGTTTTCATATACACACGTAAAATAAAGGTACGTAAACATTTATTAAGAACGGTTGTGATAAGTTGACTGTATGTTAAATTATAGATAACTAAATGTGACTTAGTCCTAGGCATGCGTTTCAAGTTAATTTCTCTATGCATGAGCATACACTAGCAAAAACTAATTTTTTCCCATACAAAATGGATGGGTGCCATATCAACGTAGTGTATATGGTTACGTGCCATAACGGAAATTTTTATCAAAACGGCAAACAAAGATCGTAAAAGGAAATGCTTTGTTGCATTAAATTTGCAAATATTATTTAGAAAAAGAAAATTTTAATGATAAAATTTTTCTAGGACTAATATCAAGTGAATAGATCGATGATGCAGAAAAAGACTAACTTAGTATTTCCATGTTTGCAATCAAGCTCATTTCGATTGTATGAAATTACGACAACGACCACAAAACAAAATTTTATTTCAGAAATATACTTAAATAAAAAATTAGAAGAAAGAATTGCATTGTGCGAACCAAAAACACACCTTGATCTATCCTATTGGAATTTGATTGATCATGATATGTTTATTGTTGTAAAACGAATTTTGGCAAATAAAAATTGCGTTGAACTTAATCTATGTGGAAATAAAATATCATCACAAGGCGCTTCAATTTTATCTTCAAATTTAATGAATAATTCAACGTTAAAAAGTCTCAATCTTACTTATAACCACATATCTGATATCGGTGTTCATTGGTTAACTCGCGCTCTTTTAATAAATCGATATTCGTTTCTGGAAAGGCTTTTTCTTAATAAAAATGGCATATCAAATGATGGTTTAGAAGATTTATGTGAAGTGCTTCAAACAAATCAAAAGCTAACTGAATTATGGTTATCACATAATGAAATCGGAAATGAAGGAGTGAGACAATTAACAAATATTATGATTCATCGTAATAGAACATTGAAAGTTTTAATACTTTCATTTAATATATTTATAACTGATTTATGCATTGGTTATCTTCTTCAAATGTTGGAACATAATCAGACATTAGAAAAATTTGATATCAAGAATTGTAATTTAACAGAAACAGGAAAAATGAAACTTCGAGATAAAGCTCGTACAAAGAAAATGTTTGAAATCGAGGTTTAATTACTTGCTTTTCTATGTAAAATTTTTAAATTGAAAAATGATCAAATAAATTTGATGAAATTCTGCATTATTCGGACGCTCCTATCATATTATATAGTAAATAATAGATTGAAGAATCAAGCAAGGCTATCACGATCACGAGCGGGGATGAAGTGTTCTTACTTCAAAAATCCAAAGTATTAGTATAAAATTTTTTCAAAATGATCAGACAAATGTTTGAAATTTCCTATTTTTGATAATCTCGGATAAATCTAGCAAGGACGGCTAACTAGGAATTGTTATTCACTCATTGTGAAATATTCAGAATTAATATGTAGATTTTCTGTTCAACCTCAGTTAAGAGTTAAAGCTCATCGTTATGATTATAAGTTTTTTAGCGTACGAGAAACCCACTGAACTCGAACTATGTGCAAGCAAAGAAATGAAAAATTCGAATAGTTTTTGTTGATCATTTTCATTCTTCTAATTTAATGATCATAGACTACTCAATTTGATTCCTTCATGCATCAGCTGTGCTATATTACGAGTGCTGCTTTTTAAATAAAATTTGTGCGGTTCTCTAGAATCTAATTTGCAACATATAGACATATGTTCCAAACGAAAGGAGCGGAGGGGGGGGGGGGTTCCTTGATCTTTGAAGATTTAATTTCTTCATACATGATGATCAACAAAAAAAAGTAAAATATTGCAAAGAAATTCATAGTTCTTTAAAATTATTCATAATGCATTGAAATCTGTTTTGAGACAAATAAAAAAAGAAAGAATTTCGAAAGCTGCCAAGAAAACTGGTTCACCCTACATAGGCTTTGTCATTGCGTAACATATCTAGATATAACAGTTGGTATTGGCATTTTAATTTAATCTCTACAACGTCATTGCGCATTTTTAAGTGCGATATTTCAAGGTTTAGTGTGCACGATGAAAAAAATGAATCGAAAGAGAGGTCCACTTTCAAACTTATATAATTATTAGAACAAAAATAAAGACCCGTTAGTCTTCTATTCAGTGGGAAGGATATGAATGTGTGTGTGTGAGTGTGTATGTGTGTGGAAGAAGATGTGGTTTCTTCATTATGATTTAATAAGGTTGCTCTCCATTAAACCACCTCTAATTTTTGATCCCTTCCGACAGTCTCGAAGCCAAAAAATCTATCATTATGAAGCACACGCTAGAAAAACGTTGAAATAAATAGAACGAAAATTTGCATCGTTGCCACGTTATGATAACGGTCTTTATAGTTTTCCGTCTGTTTACTAGAGAGGCTACTAATATGGGATCCTGTAAAGCATTGTCTATCGAAAATAGTTCATAATTATGAATGAACATGTTTTCTTTTCGTATTACTGGACGATTACCTATTAGAACAAGTAATGAAGAAGAGATGTATTGCAAAAATAAAAAATTCGAATGGAAAAATATCTCTATTATTAGTAACATCGGACAAAATGAGATTTACATTTCTATCTAAGATGTCAACTATGAGCAGCACTTTTAAATTAGATTCCAAATACTGTAATATCATATATCGATTTTTAAAGAGACGACAACCCATAAATCATGTTTTACGATCTAACTATTAAAGATAAAACCAATTCCAAGTTCTAAAGCAGAATTAACTCATGATTGATTGAGTAACAGGAACTTGATTGCTAATAAAGTTGCATGGTTATAATAATCAAAACTAAGGCACCGATTAAAAATAAAATGTACCTTTAGATTTCATTTTATTTTTTTAAACTACTAAGAATTTCATATTCTCAGAACTGTGAAGAATTCGTAAGTATGAAATCACATTGGTATTGAACAGAGAATTCATGAACTTATTCCAGAACTACTACTAAAAATAGGATTATCATTCGTAATTATATTTCAACAATCAATAAGAATATTTTGAAGTAATATCTAGTGATCGCCGTGAACCATAGTGAATGTTAAATAAGAACATTGACAGAAATTGAATATTTATTATAACTGTTATAAATGAATCATTTTCGGTTATATATATATATGTTACTTTTTCCTATATAAATCTACAATAGCGTCAAGAAACTACGAGAACAAATAGAAATAAACGATTTTGACAGATACTAAAATAGCTCAAATTTGAATATTAACAAAAAAATTTAGAAAAATTAAAATATTCCCATTAATAATTTCTGATACAGAAGCAAATTTTGATTTCAAAACTAAAGTTTAGTAGAATGTTGACTGAGATATTGCTGAACATGTCTGACACTTCGAAGGCCACTTTCTAGAGCGCCATCAATAAATCCTCGCCAACCATCGGATATGTCACCACTGGCAAAGAATACTGGTGGTTCTGAACTTTGAAGGGCAGTAAGACTTGATGACATTTGACCTGGCTTATACCAAGACCACGTACTCAATACAAATGGATCATTTCGCCAGTCATGTCCCAGGAGACAACTGACTTTGATATTCGATAGAAATTTACTTAATTCCTTTTCTATGACATCTATATTCTTAATATCAAGTATATTATCTGGTCCAAATCCAACGATAATAGATCCATCTTGATCATCACTATAAGCCATTGTAATTGGATTTGGATATGGTGCAAGACCAAACCAATTACCAACAGGCTTTTCCAGTTTAACCCAAAATTTTGTCCCTCCTGAACATTGACCATTGCTCACTGCTTCTTGCTTTTCTGATCTCAGAGCTGGAATGAAGTCTATTTTTTTCAAAGCATTCAAAGGAACAGTAACGATTGCTGTTCGACCAATTAGTAATTGACCTGTTTGCGTACGAATGACAACATTATTTGCAGTAGAACGATCGATCGACTGAACAGGTGTCGATAACAATAACGTTACTTGTTTACAATCATCCAGTATGGCTCGAGCTAATGCACTTGTTCCTTCTTTTATTTTATATCGACCGAGCTTTTCAAACATTCGATTCATATCATAATCACCCAGTGCCCACCAGCGAAGATGATCAATAAATCCTCCTTGTGCAATATCACCCTGCATATTCATTGAAAGTAACGATTTTAACATTTGTAATGTATCTTCGTTAGCTTCTAGTGAGCCGCAAACTTGATCTAACCGATCTTGCATAGACAATCGATCATATTCATGTACAGTTTCAGCAGAAGTCAAAGGTGCATGTGGCAGTGGTATTACTCGTCGACCTTGAATTCCGTCAACATTACTATATTTTTCCATTGCTTCACCCATAGCTAACCAGTGATCGGCCATTAATACATCTTTCAAGTTAGTACCATTATCAAGCAAGATACTCAGTCGAGCAGCTGTTGCACCAGTCGACTCAGTCAATGAAAATCCATAGCGTGTGACTTCTGCCCATACGTGTGGTTGACTCCAATGAATCCATGTACCACCGATTTCAAGATTTCGATTATCAAGTTGGGTTGTGAATGTTCGCCCGCCGATTCGATCTTTTGCTTCAACGATCAATACTTTTCTTCCTCGAAGACTGAGCTCACGGGCAGCAACAAGACCGGCGAAGCCAGCACCAATAATAATTACGTCGTATTCTTCATTATTGCTCACCTCTTGTGATCTGACGACAGCTAGTGTTGATAAACCCTCTCCAGTTAAACCATCTAAATGACGAATAAAACCATCGGTCGTTTTTCTTGAAGAGTCTTTCAAAGATTTTGCCATATTGAAATCGTTTCTTAGGACTTGTTTGTAATGATCAATCGTATGTTGTTCAAAACTAATGTATCATCGATACGATACCCTACGTAGTCATCAGTTAACACATTGAGATAAATCATCGATTGTTTATCAAATTATTTATTAGCATAAATTTGTTTTGATTGGCCAGTTCTTGTCGATTATTTGTCGCTTTCAACACTGTTCTAGAAAAAAATAAAAGAACAGATTGATCCGATTAGTACGAATCAAAAGCTCTGCCTACATTTTTTTATCCCTCAGAAAACCCACTTTAAGTGATCTTGGTTTTGATTGGTCAGATTATATCTATTATTTCTCGGTATGAACAATTTTTGGGAAAAGACTAAAATTACAGTTCGATAGAGAAAAATTTTCTCTTTCGACCAGTATAAATCAAAAGCTCGGTCTACTTAATTTTTTCGAGAAGTCTTCATAAATAGGGAATTTATATTGTTTCGCTTAGCTATACATATTTTTTCTGTTCTGTCCTCTGACTAACATGAAAATAAAGTACAATGGCACAACGTGTATTTGGTAGAGTGAAGAAAAT
Organism: Rotaria macrura; assembly: GCA_900239685.1. Taxonomy (NCBI): domain Eukaryota; kingdom Metazoa; phylum Rotifera; class Eurotatoria; order Philodinida; family Philodinidae; genus Rotaria; species Rotaria macrura. Next base: position 89,364 of record OENT01000424.1, on the reverse strand, counting down.
ATTTCGTCTGAATTTTGGGAATAAATACGCATGATGGATTCAAAAAATATTGACATGTTTCAATGTCTATTCAGTATTTATAAAAGTATGGTGAATGAATCTAGTTTTCATTGACAGATAGTATCTGTTATAGATGTTGATGACATGGTTTACCTATGAGATAGCAATGTCAGAACGAAGTAAAACTTTTTTGCTGTCAATTTTCTGCCTCCCATCCTATTAAAACCTATCTGTCGGTCTCGATACAACAGTGCTGGTCGATAGTCTGTTCTCTTCTTGAAGAAGTGGCATTTCTTTTGAATCGCATCTCATATATTCTACATAAACTGACTACGATGAATTCTGATCGTAAGTGTGAACCAGCTCATGGTAGAGTATAATTTATACCCAGATTCTTAGACCAGTCAAAGTGTCACATACATGTATATTTATATATTTGTTTTCGATAAGATAGCTTTCGTCTATATATCAAGTCGAATCATCGAGTAAAAAGAGCGCCAACAAGTATTTTAAATTTCATTATCAGTTAACGAGACCATATTTTACATAAAAGACGATCTACTTTAAAAGAAAAGTAAATGACATTGCTACCAAAAATCTTGCACGAAATTAATATTTTTAAGAAAAATATGTTCTTAAGTTACTACTTTCGTCTATTTATGGATATAATGTAAATTTTGAAATGATTGATGGACACAACGCATGTACGTTGTAAGAAATTGTGCTATATTCATCAGCTATTGATTTTAAAGAAATCATTCGCATTTTTTTAATCGCTTTTCCTTTTGTAAAAATTATTGATTTGGTAAACATTGTGCGACTATGCAGTAGCCCATTCTTTCATTCTCTTCCTCGATTTCTCGTTCTTATTTTACTACTAACAATACGCGTGGCATAAAGTACGACAGTAAAAAACTTCACTTTGATTTGCCAATCACAGCATAGCACACACATAGGTAAGTAAGAAACGCATTGGCTTTCGTGAAAACTACCATCACGTACAGCAGAGAAAAAGGGGAAACATTTTTCATGACTCAAAATTTAATGAGAATTCCATAGAGATCTCATAAACAGCGATACGATATGTTATTAGTAAGTCCAAAATGTCATTATATCGTGTAGTGTTTTACTCTATCAGACTTTTTTACTTTAAAAAGCATTAATCTTATGCTGACTTGAATTCACAGAAGTAAGAAAGAGAGATTACAATAAATATGGAGCATTCATCATCTTGGTTATTGTTAGTGAACTATACTGGATTCTGAAGCATGACTTCAACTCAGTAGGTCTGGGAGCTGAAAGAAAGTTTTTCAAACTTGAAGTAGAAGTTCGGAAATCTAAAATTGTGACTTCACTGATAACTATATATATAACCATTGTAGTCTCTTAAGAAATTCATCAAGTGAATGTCGAATTTGCTGATATGGCTAATTCATAATCAATATCATGAAAAACTTTCTAAAAGGTATATCTATGTATTCTGTCGGAACTATTCTCGATAATAGATCCCGTAGTGTCGAAAGATCAAGAAAATGCTCATTTTTGTTCATATTTTCGAAGAATACGTGTCAATTAAGATCGAGTATGACATTTTGGATATGCAAGTAATTATAGAAAAACTAAAATATGAGTAACTTTCTTCAGTTGTAATTAAATATTTTTTTCTAAACGATGGATTTCTATTTCCATTCGGTTCAGTTTTACTGTAACGAGCATATATGAGATTCCAAGTACACTTTAATCGAATGACAAAAGTTATTTTATACATCAAAATAAGACAAGAATCGTTCTGTCCTATCGTCAGAAAATGTTCTGTTTTGAGAAAAAGTTTTTATTTCATCTTATAAAATCAATTATATTAATATAATGAAAACTTGAATAACATACAATTCATGCAAACAAATCTATTAAATGCGTGCATAGTAAACGATGACAGAAGAATACGTTTTCTTCTGGCAGATCACTCTGTCAGCTAAGCATGCTCTTTTTTAACAGTTTACTTGCAAATATTTCAGGACATGCATCATGCATGTGTATGCATGACGGAAAATAGTATACATCGTTTAGTCAGTATGCTCTCGGATTTCGCTATATCTTCTCAAAGAAATTAGATTTCATCCATTGCTCTACACCATATATTATTCGAGGTGATTGCGGTCAAATCCTATGAAAAGTTTGACTCTTTTAATTTACTCTTGATGTAACTTATCGAAATAAATAACAGATGTAAAAATGAATCTCTTGACTATTGTTGAAATTGCGCTAATTTGTGAGGTCTCAAAAATTTAGAGAATTTTCTAAGTGATGAAAAGATTTTATGTTATGCCATTAGTGGTTATTAATACTATCTATATTAGTGATAAATGTTTAAATTCACCATTAAAAAAGTGATCGAATAAACAAGAATCGTTATGGTTTAGTCCTGTGAGTATCCATGATGGCACTTTTTAACAACGTTGGAAATAACGTCATATTCACTATGAGCTGGGCTCTCAGAATCTCAGTTATTGAAGTCTATCAAAAATAGACTGGATAACCACCAGGTACAACAATGTAACAGGGGTAATAGTCAATGAGATAAATTGAATACCTATTGTTTACTTCGGCTAGAAATCTAAAGAGAGAATGAAAAGAATGAAACTTTTCTTGGCGTATCATTTTAATTAACTCGAATGTGTGGTGTAGACAGATGGATGAAATAGAGTTCTCTTATGAAGATATAGGGAAGTCCGAGAACTTATTCACTACTCTATGTAGGATTTTCATCAGTGAAAATTTCTGTTCTTTCAAAGATAAGCCTTTTCATGTGATCGGATACATCGATACTTATTCAATGGTTTTTGAAGAAATTCAAGTTAAATAAATACATCTATGATATTTCTTTATATAACATACACGGATTAAACAAATATGTCTTATTCAACGAGTCAAAATTTCTGTTCATTTCAAAATAATAATTATTCAGTTAAGTTGAATTCTGTCTTTGAAAAGGCGCTTGCCATGATTTATCTAACATGAAAACTTATGGATATTTCAGGTGATAAATTTTCACACATATTTCTCTCTTTCATAAGCACGTATAAGTATTGGATAAAAGTGTAAAGAAATATACACCATGAACAAGTGAAAGATACTTGAACTCAGTGATAAGAGATTCATGACTATAGAATGAGGTCCTTAATGTCGGCTAAGAAAATGGTTCTGTTAAAACACAAAAAAAGTGAGGTACACAAAGAGCAAAGTGAAGCATTATTTGTATCTTCTGCCGTGTGACTACTGAACCTCTTCTGTTCTTTGAAAGACAAGCAAAGTAGAGTGAGTAATGTCGAAACTCTTTGCCATTTCTCAGTGCCATGCGAATAATATAATTAACCAAATTAAACAATAGTCAAATAAAAGACAAATTATAAATAGAGAAAGATGCATAAATCTATAATGTCGATGCAAGAAATATTTGCAAATAATTTCTTGACTCTTTATTATCGTTTTTAATGGAACCTTTAATTATCTGTCCAAAACTCATTTCAATACCCGACGCAAATTATGTTGATCTTCGTCTGGTCTTCTGTAAAATATTATTTTTTTTTGTCGTTTATAGTAAAGTAATTAAACTATCAATCATTTTATTAATCTTTTAATTAATTTGTGTAACGTTTCGTTCTTACAAAGAACATCATCAGACACAATTCTGTAAAAGAAAGAGAAATTTTTAGAAAAGACTTCAAACAATTACTTTACAAGATAAAGGATTTCTTTCGTTCTTTTAAACATTCCAATGCAA